>JANHGB010044624.1:0-39069 GCA_026283785.1 Coracopsis vasa
CAAAACAAAACAAAAACCAACATACACCCCAAATCCCTGTACTAATCTCAATTATAATGCAGGAAACACAAATGTTTGAAGAATTATCATCTTTTATATGCTAATAAATGTTGAATGGCAGATGTTTTCCAAGCAGATGGATGATTAATTTGGCCCTATATTACAAAGAAATTTAAAGGAGGATATTACTTGAACATAATTAGAAAGCATATACAAATAAGTTCTTACATTATAGATGTGTCACATTACCTTTTTCTAATTCCAAGTAAAACTTTTCCTTGTGATTAGTCTAATTAAAATGGGTGCTGCAAACTGCAAAGGGCAACCGTATCTGAACATTCATGCGCTTAAGTATCAAGAATAATTCCGTAACACATCATACATGCCTGTGCGTACAACACAATATAGAAGACATTTCTCTGATTGCATTTTAGCAATTGATCAAAACCTGTATTGCATAAAAATTTCACAGACTAAAACTATAGAAGCTGATGAGGCTTGAATTGTGTGACAAAATCTGTATGTCAAGTGAAATGCTGATTTGTACAGGATGTAAGTTGTGGTTCTGACTTTGTGCTCAATGGGGACTATGTTTTTGAATAATCACACAAGTAACTTCTACAATTTCAATATTAATGCAGTTTCTGACAAAAATCCAGACATGTTATGAAAACCTTTCAGAGGGCTTGCAAATCGGCCTTCTCTCTTTGCTGGCTGAAAGGCTGCCTTCAGACCTGAAAGATCAGTTTTCCTGAAGCACTGGGCCCATCTTAAACTAGGCAAATGATAAAGTGGTTATCTAAAAGCAACAGAGAATGGCACTAGTAAGAGCAACTTTCCCTACAGCAACCCTCTGAAGCATTTTCACTTTAGATAGTTTGTTCTATAGTCTAGGTGGTTTTAGATAAATGCCACAGCAATGCTCTTTGTAAATGCACAAATCTAGGTAAGTACTGTATTGTGTGAGGGGGCAAGGTTTACTTTTTGTGGTTCCACACATTGATTCTGATGAACATTTCATGCAGAAGGAGTTTCTGTAGTAAAACATTACAGAATTCATGAATAGTAATTGAGCCCTTTAGTTCTGCACTAAACTTAAATCCATTATTCTCCATTTAAAGCAGACACATCATGTTGCTCTACAGAACACTGCTCTGTCAATTCAGTGCTTTTTTCAGTGAGCCGGGCTAGAATATTAAGCACTCTTTGCTCTCAGTATTCTTGCTGTGCTTGGCACATTTGGATTCCATTTGAAATAAGCAAATAGCAATTCTGTTGTTCCTAATGAATAGCCTATAAGTGTATATGCACCTTGCCTTTGAAAGGGGGAGCATATGTTATGTGCCACATCTTGAATCTTTGGCAACCAGTTTGCTCCATTTCCTCTCTCTCCCTCTCTGCGCATAAGCAGTGAAATGTAAAATGGAATAGAAGTCCCTGACAGATTTCTGGCTCATACCAAAGAAACCAGTCTGCTTCAGTCTTCAAAGTGTACATATTTTTTCTGTCATGGGCAAATTAAAGAAATGTATATGAAAACAAAGAGTTAAGTAAGAAAGATTAAAGTTTCTAAAAGTCCCCTTCCATATGCTGAATATTTTTAAGCTCCAATGTCACTATTACTGTGCCTAGGTTTTAATATGCTGATGCAGCCATATATCTGTCCCTACTGTGCTAGCGGAGATACAGTTCATTCTCTTCCCATATAATTTTTTTGTTGCTAAAGTTCTATGAATACACAGCGTAAAACCTGCTAGCATGTCCTGTTAAGTTTCTGCACTAGAAGGATTTCATGTTCATCACAAGCAATAAATCATGCACTTTTGCTTAAATGAATCATCTTTTTTGAGAGCGGTGTGCTACACTGAGTTTTATGAAAGCATGCCAAATATTAAGTTTCCAGCCTCCCTGTTTCTTCCATTAGCTACAGGTCTGTTACCTTTAGATCTTCATTTATGAAAGTTTGCCTGCATAGAAGCTGGGGAGAGGAGACCTTGAGGGATCTATATTTTTGCGTAACACATCTCCTACACAGATTCCTATAACTAAGACAATAATACAATGAAATCTCTCATTTTCATCCTTAGTGTTCAAGTAACCCTAAAATAATGAGATTTTAAGGAGGAGTTACTAAGATGCTTATATGGTAAGCCACACAAAATGTGATGTTTCTTCTGTATTGGCAAAGTTGAAATATAGTTGTATGGGATAGTTCTTTGTTTCTGAATCACTTCTTTGGTATGGGTTAGGGTATAAAGCCTACTGTTTCTGTCTGCATTGGCTAATAGTATTTTTATCTGTACATCAAGTTAGATGGTAAGGTAGAGGTGATCAGCAAAAAGCTGAAGCTGCCAACATTATGGTGATGGTTTAAAACATCAGGTTACATAAAATGGGTATGACAAGTCATTACCAGCAATTAGCAGAAGTTAGACTGAAATGCCTTTGTGAAACAGTCCTTAGGGAGAGAGTAGGAAGAGAGCACAGTGGGTACGGGTTCCAGCTATTGCAGCACCCATTTATACCTCTCTTGCCAGACGATGATGGCACTGAATAAGCTACATGTTTCATCTGGTGTGGTAACACTCATGTAAAGGGAGTTCGCAGTTTCCAGACAGCCAGAAGGACAAAGCAGCTTGAGAAGATGTACAAACATATTCCAGTTTTCCTAGCTCAGGAGATGTTAAGGAAAGGCTTTAAGGCTGCCAATTACAACTGTCTTTTGTTTGAACTGAAAGATGTGTGAGGAATGGTGATGCTACTTTAGGATATTGTTTAAAATGCAAATCATTGTCTTGCCTCACTGTCATTTCTTCAAGAAAATAAGAAGGTAACGTTTCAGAATTTAAAGACTGTAATTTGAATTTAATATCAGTGCTTGGATGCTTGGATTGTGAAGGTAATTGACCCAAAGCCTCGTGTAGTGTACAAAGAAGATGCTCACCCAGAAAAGCCCTTTTATTTTATTTGTCAGAAAATGGAGACATTCTGCTATGGGCTGGGTTTTGTTCCTTGCAGAGGTCAAACCCGTGTCTGTTTAAAAAATTCATGATCCAGAAAAGGTAATTTTTAATGAATATTTATGAGATGTCCTTTCTTATCAGAGCTGTGCAAGTTTTCAGAAGCTTGCCACTAAGTCTGGCTTCTGATTTTTAGCAAAAAGCTTAACAGTTCTGCCTGAGAAAATAGTAAGGTTGCGTTTCTGTCTAGCTTTTTCTGGTATGTATCTGGTGTAGTCATTGCGGTGATGCTTGTGCAATATATCATGTACACAGGTTGGGTTTTTTTTCTGTAGGAGACTAGTACTTTAGGAAGTACTTAGAAATCATTGTGAAAATAAACATTTTTTATCCCTGCAAGCTTCTCCTGTTGGCTTAAAAATAAATAAGCTGAGGAGTTTATATAATTCATTTCTGTGATAAACTGTATAACTAGAATTGCAAAAGAACAATAACTAGGAGGCTTTGCTAGACTAGTTTGCTTTTTAGAGTCCCAAATCTTAACTACAAAACCTCAGAGCATCGCTCAAAAATAGGCAAAAAGAGTATTTCTTTTTCAGTTGCTCTTGATTTTAACATTATGGCAGCACCTAGAAAAAGAAGCTGAGGTAGGTGTCTGGTTTTGTGTTCTTAATGGCCCTTAAAGTGCTGTGTGTCTGAAGAGCTTGTTTTATACGTGGCAGAGAAAAAAAGGGTCTGGAGCCAGAAGTGCTCAGAGGTGCAGTGAGTTGCCAAGGCAGTGTGGTAGGGAAAGGCTGAAGCATTATCCATGATCAGCTTCCAGACCAGGTCTTGTATTCCCTGTGTAATGTTGCCTTTAAATAAGTCCATGCAAAATATTTCAAGAAAAAATTGCTCATAAGTATAGATAGAATAATAAAAAATAACTCAATTATTGGATTCTGATTTCCTCTCACAGTTACACAATTTACAATTACTGTGTGGAATTTAACTCGCTTTCCCCTCCTCTCCCTTTTTTATACCTTTTGTATGTTTAAAAGGCTTCACATTTTTACACTAATCTCCCATGCATGAAAGGTTTACCTAATATGTCCTATCCTCCTCATTTAAAACTACTTTTTTAATCATCTTTTATGTCTTAATTCTTACTTTATTGTACATTGTAATACTATATATATGTTACTTAAAGCCATACATTTGAAAGCATGCAATTTGATCAGAGCGATATATCTTTTGTATAATGCCACCTTGCTAAGATGCCTTTACACTTCATGACCATCCTGGGGCCAGCATTAGAGAGGCAATGTTAAAAGTGCATTCAGGAAGGAAGGACTCTGATAATGCCTCTGCAGTCTGAATTTCTGCTCTCCCTGCTTAAGTTTCCTTTTATTTCCAACCCTCTGGGCTGGCTCCCCCTGGAATTTCTTTCAGAGTTAATCCCATGTGGATGGGAATTATTCATTACTTAATTTAATATAGGAGTACAATTCTCAGCTGGTATGTAAGCAGTCACAGAGTTAGTACATTTTCTTGGGGGTTTTTTAATGCTCTGGTTGGTAAATACTGACTTTGTAGGCAATATCAACAGTAGTATTAACTTTCAATGGAATCTGGTAAGATCCTCCTGAAAAACAATCGGCTCACAATAAGGTCGTAATTTTCTTTGGTCCTTTTAAAAGATTTTAATGTCCATTATTTGTATAAAATATTAACTTACCTGAAAAAGTAGGGAATGTACACTAATAGAACTGTTATCTCATGTGACTGTCCAAAATCATAGTTGAGTGTATTTGATATTTTATGGGGAACAAGGAAAATGAAAAAACAGCCAACACGTAAATGAGCAGTAATTATATGTAAATTTTCATAAATATCTAAACCAGGTAATTTCAGTAACTTTTAGGATACCCAGGTATCCACAAGTTCCATTGAGTGTCACTGAAGTCATTCTCATAAAATACTCCCTAATGCTGTTATTGTTATGCTTCCTTGTTTTTACCTAATAATTAGAGAAGGGAGAATCTTGAAGAACAGTTAGGTTTGGAAGATAGCAAAGGCAAATATGTGACTACCTGTTTTGACTGTCTGTCCTTGGTTTAGAGAAGTACTTGATGAAAAGTGTGATAGTGTCTGATGTAAATCTAGCCATTATATCTTGGAAGTCACTTTAAATTACAACCAAATATTAGGGGACTAAATCCAGAAAATTAAAACAGAATTAAGGTCTTCTGTTGCTTACAATTAAACCTGGCTGACACTGTCTGTGCCATTTACACGCACACTCCCTCCCCTTTTTGATTATGTATTTTTCCTCTCACATCAGTGAATGCATTGGAAAAAGTAGTTCTGTGACCATCTTAATGATGTCTTCTTTTGTGCCTTCACTGCCCATGCATAATTTAGCTCTGGGAAGATCAAGTAGGAGTGGTAGAGAATAGATTGATTTGATGAAGAAAATCATGCAGCGTTTATTGTTGGTTGTGTGAGGGTTTTTTTCCACAAGAACTTTGCGGTGGTGCTTCTGTTCGTGAATAATGGGAAGCACTCTCAAAGTGCAAAATGAAGTATCTTTAGAAATAACAATAAGTGCATAATGAGATATGCAAGTGGCTGCTAGCCAACAGTACCTTTTTCTACCTCTTTTACATCTCTTTTGTGCAGTGCTACATCTACATACTGTCTGTTTCTCCTTTATTCTCTCTTGTGCTGTCTGGGAGTATGTGTCAAATTTTTTTGCATGGAAAATAAATAGTAATATATTGCCAACTCATAAAGATACCTTGTTTTTTTTTCTCATTAGTGACTGCAGTCAAGGCTCATCTTTAATTGATAGCTTAACTGATTAGTCCTATTTTGTGGTGTATCACGACATGGACTCAAGTTGATGAGGAGACTCAAATCCTAATCGAGACTCAAATCCAACTTTATTACAATCAAGCCCTTTTTATCCCCTTGTTCAGTACTTTCTCAACCTGCCCAAGCATGTCACGTTCAATCTTATTGGCCCCTGTAAAACTCTCCAGGTAAATAGTCCAATCATAATGCTGCAGACCCTCTCTCAATCCACACATCGTCAACTGAGACTCCTGCAACAACTACATCCTGGCCCATCCCCCCAAGGCTTGCTCTTCGACCTTCCCTGTCCTTCAACACCCCAGCTCATCGCCCCAGGGCTTGTCAAGCACCAAGGCCTCAGAGCTGATTTCCTGAACTGTTTTTCATGCATGTCTTATTGCCTTCACTCCCCACACTATTTAAGAAATCATTCCTGCCGGGTTGAAATGTATGCATCTCTCTGTACTAGGCAGTCTCTTTCTCCATCACTACCTACTGTCCTCCTCCACTTCCTCGCTGCACTGATTTCTTCACACACTTTATTTCTTCACTCACATTTTGGTTGCTCAGCTTATTCTGGCTGGACTCTGTAGATACCATTCAGTAAGCTGACTGAAATGTATCTTCTCCTCAGGTCAAATGCTTTTAAGAAGCTGGTAGTTTCCAGCTTAAAAAAAGAAGGTAAAAGCTTTGATATTGTGGATTTGTCTGGTTGAGAGGTTCTGTATAAGCAGAATAACAGAAGCACCTTTTTATTCCTTTTTTTTCTTTTCTCCTTTCTTGTTCCCTAGCATCTAGAGATAAAGGTGAAAGGTCCTTCCTCTTACAGTTCAACACCATATAGGGGAATTATTGTAGCAGAAATGCAAAAGAGTGTCTAAACACTCTCAATAGGGACCTGAGTTTTGAAAGTACTTTTAGAGTGAAAAGAAACAGGAGTATCCACAGGAGGATTTTTTGTTTTGGTAGCATCTCTAAGTCACTCTGCCAGCAGAAGGTTTAAACACCCTCCTTGTCCTTTTGTTTTGCGGGAGCTCTGAGAGCAGAAACATGCAATAAGGCACATGTGTGACAATGCAGGACAGTCTGCTGGCAGGAATAGTGGTGGCATGCACCTGAAGAAGCAGGTGCAAGACCAGTATATGCTTAAGGGTGTGGGAGTCACGCTTTGCCACTGTATAAAGTATGCAGTATGTTGCTAAATGTTTGGAGGAAGGGAAGAAATGAGGAATTCAGGAAATCACTGTCAAAACTGAGTTGTTGAAGAGATTGTGATTAATCTTAACTGCCTTTAATGGTTATTTTTGACTGCAGGTTTTACTAAACAGAAATTATTGTCTGCTAGCTGTATTTTAAAACTCTTCTTTCAAAACAGAAGTTCCTTTTTTAAAAAAAGTCCTATTAGAAAAGATTTTTATGTTCATTTTGTCCTCATGCTTGAATTGCCATCTGGATTTTAACTTACATATATCAGTTGTCTGGCTCCACTCCTGATAGAGTGAAATAGTTAAGCATTTGCTTAATGGCTTCAATGAAGCAGGATTTAAAATTTGATACATGTTTGCTTTAAAAGGATCTTTCAAAAGAACAAGTTATTAATCAGCCTCTGGAAATCAGTAGCCACATTTAACTGTGAGATTTAAAATCTCCGTATCCCTGAACAAAAATGAAAATTCAGCAAAATTCCTTTGTCTTCCCTAAACAGGCAGCCAACTGCAGAGCTTGGAGCCTGACTGGACTCTGCAGCCCTTTATCATTTCCGTCGGGAGGGAGTTCTGCAGCTCTGAAATCCGTCTCAGTGTGGATTTAGCTCTCAATTTGATGTCACAGCTTGGTTTTGATGTACCTTCTCCTCAGGGAGCTGTTGGGCAAGGTGTTTATAAACCCCTACCGAGAGTCACTCCAAATAAACATGCAAAAGGTGATTCATCTTTATACTTCTTCCTGTCTAAAAGCATTATGGTAAAAAGATTTATTCTAGAAATTCAGTCTCCCTATCTGAAAGTAGAAGAGGACATTTTTAGAAATCCTATAGTGTCAGAAGAAAGCTAACTACTGTTGAATGTAGTGAAATGTAATCTGGTTGTGAATAACCTGTAATTCACATATTTACAAAGGCTTTTAAAATAGCTTTTGAAAAAAAATTTAAATAATTTTGCCCCTATTATACTTACAAATAAAATACCTTTTTAGGTTTTTTTTAATTTAAGGAATGGAGATTTTAAGATCACAGTAGACTGCAAAGATGATCCCAATTCGTGTGTTAATTGGATAATCTCCATAATAATATCCTCTGTTGAGTACTCCAGTACATTTGAAAGCCACTGCAAAATTTGATATTCCTCTGTGGCTCTGCTGAGTCTTCTGCTTTGGAAGTAGTGGGTGCAGTATTCAAAATCATAGAGGCAAAGCACAGAAGAGAAAGGTAAAAAGGGATTCCCTATCCTGAATGCTGGGCAGATTATGAGCTCCTCTTCAATGACCACAAAAATTATTCCACAGCGCTATACAGTGAAAGTGTTGGGGTTTTAACAAGCCAGTAACTCATGTACCCCTGCTGGCTTGCTTGGGAGCACTTCTTCTATGACAAGCTGCAGCTGACATTTTATCTTTGAGCAGAAATTTGTGTGTGATGGGACAAAAAGCTTAGTCACAGTCTTTCTTAGTCATTGAAAGAATTCCATCACTTACCACCTTTGTTTTCAGCCTTCTGAGTTTTTAATTGATTTCATGGTTTGTGACCTTTTGAACTCAGAAATGTCATGTTTTAACATTGAGAACTTGGGAGGTTTTGTGCAGTTAATTGATGCTCATCAGTACAAGCTGAAATAGTAGACACTATTAACTCATAGTAGACACTATTGACTAATAAAAAGTTATTGTCCAGGCTCATAGAAATACATTGTGCGTGAGGGAAATAAGTACTTATTATTTTAACAATATAGATGTGGCAAATAAGTTTTTGTGTAACTAAATGTATGAGCAAATAGCTCATTAAAATACTGAAAGTAGGAGGAAACGGTAAAGAATCTGAGTTGAATCAGCTGCATGGTGCAACTATCTGAAAATACTGTTGCTGAACAACACTGGAAATACCCATTAATTATATTTGGTATGTCACTGTTAGTTATCTGTTAATTGGTTCCTTAAATAAAATATAAACATACCATAGCAAAATGCATATTTCTTCTAATCAAGCAGGCACTGCTATTTAGAGGGGTGAGTGTTAATGAACACTCTTTAAGTTTGGTAAAATGTGTTCATATTTTCAAGAATATTATTTAGGAAGACAGTCTAAACAATGCCCCTTGATTTTACGATTTTGATTTTCACTTATGTAAATTCAAATGTGAGCCAATGAGAGCCAGCCTAGAATTTGTATCGTTTCTTCTGTCTGAGTATTTTCTCTCTTTGTTTTCTTTTTCTAATTAAAGTGAAAATTCAAAGCAAATTGTTGTGAAACTCAGCCATTTATGTGGTGTAACAGCCCTGTACTAGAGACAGAATAAAATTCTTTACAGGATAAAGTGAGACATTCTACAATCATAAAATTGGTTAGCTTGGAAGAGACCTTTAAGATCATCAAATCCCCCAATAAATTGTTGAGAATCCCTGCAAGCTTCTCCAATTGGCTTAAAAAAATGTCATTTTCTGTTTAAATAAAATAATTGTTAATCTTTTTATCCTCAAAAGAAAAGGTACACAGAAGAATTTAGGGAAAAAGTGGTAGACCAGCTTCACAATTAATATGGTCTGAGTATGTTGCAATTGTATACTAATGAGTTGTTCTTGCAAACTGCATTGACTCACTGCTTACCACTCTGAACAGCTCCGCTGGGTGGTTTGCATTAGTACCTGGAATCTGTGGATACGCTAAACAAGTTTCCCACTGTCACTACTAAGCAGCTACTGAGGGTTGCATAGTTGGAGTTCAGTTCCATAATATGAAGCCATTATAAAACGATACTTGCTGCTGTGAAGTGAGGAGAATTATTTGAGGTGAATAGCATTGTATTTAGAAGTATTTGCCTGGTTGGGCTATAAGGCAGTGTAAAATAATGTATTTAAATTGCATATTGGAGTTTAGAATGAAGTTAGCAAGTTCTGATTAAAATGTTTTGGGTTTGGGTTTTTTTTGGTGTTTTGTGGTTTTTTTTTTTAGCACTTACATTAAGTTTCCTTCTGTGTACATTCAGCCCTGCTGTTTTTTTTGTCATAACACTATAAAGCTTCCAATTATCTGATCTGTTTGTCTTTGACAAGCTGCTCTTTTTAAACATACTAATCCAGCTTTGAAAGCTATTAAAATTCAGCGGATGCCTTTACCTCAGGCCGTGTAAAGGGATCAACCAAAAGTCTGCAACTTTGGGCTGCAAGGACTACTTTTGAAAGTTCACATCTGCAGCTCCTGTTTTGTGGAGCAACAGTGACAACCAGCGGCCGATTACCTAAAGTTGGCCAACTTCCTCACTGTGGATGTCCTTCAGGCTGCCAGCCACCCACATCCATAAGGACAGAGCTAATTTATTTCCTTTTACTTGTCTTAACTCTGGCGATGAGTTGAAAAGATTACTTCTATTCTCCAGATTAGATGTGCTCTAGCAATTCAGTACAGAGCTGCTGCATTTAGATCAAAAAGGTACCTACTGACCCACTATTTCAGTAGTGTATCTACATATGTATGGCCATTAAAGGTTTCAGTGCCTTGCTGGTGGTATCTGACATGGATCAAATGAAATGTACTGTGCAAAGCAACCATGCTTTAGTTCTTCTGAAGAGAAAAGGAAAAGATTTGAAGAAAAAGGTCATCCTTTTCTACAGATTAGCAGTTAGTACATATAATACATAGCTCTTGAATATAAGTTATTTGAGAATGCATGTGTTTTCTGCATTTTGGTTAATGATTTCTTCCTTCAAAATACAGATTTTTTATCTTAGAAAGAGAGTTGCTCCTCGTGGTAATGTTGTAGAAGCTGGGGTAAAAATAATCTTATCTGCTGCTTTTTAGTTTAACAAAGCTAACAGTTTCACTTACAGTTTAAAGTTTAGGCTAGCAGTTTTCTTATTATCAGTGGGATTATTTGTGTGGAAAGGTGCCCTTAAACTTGAGGAAAATGCCAAAAGTCAGTCGTAAGGAGTTTGGTTTATATTGGTTAGAACTGTTCCGTGCTTAGCAGTTAAAGGCTTAATGAAGGTAAAGAGTTTATACCAGGCTGGAAATACCAGCCCACTAAGCATCGTATGACATTTCTCTCCTTATCAAAGATCCTTTTTCCCCCCACTCTACCAAAAAGGAGGGGGAAAAAAAAAAAAAAGGAAGAAAAAAGATGGAAAAAAGAAAAACAAAATCTCCAAGCCTTCCATTTCCTCTTCTCTGGCGCTGCTTTATGAGTGCTGATGGCAAATTTGCTTCTGTAATCATAACTTGAACCCATCTGGGGATGAGATTGGCTGTTAACTTAGTATTTCCACTTAACATATTCATGATTAGCATGCACAGAAGTAGTAGAATTAGGATGAATGTTTTTGGAACAGTACAGATAAATCCTCATAAATGTAGTACAACAGCTCTGGAAATGCACAGTGCTGAAATGTAATGAAGCTGAACTCTGTAGAGAGTTTGGTATTCTCAGTACCATGCCTCTCCTAATGAACTCATTTAGATCAGAAAATGGATTTAATATTTTATTGGAATTAACCTGAGCCAGTAAAGAGGATTACAATTTCTTTCTATGGTGATATTACAGGGTGAGGTAGCATGTTACATGAATATTAAGCATTTCATGAGCACTGTCATGAAGCCAGAAAGAGTATAAGGTAATTGGGTTTTAATATACTGATATTGTTCTTATAATAATTAAATTTGAAAACTAATAATAGTATATTTGAAAATTATTTAAATCTGTATTTTGTTGCATTTTCACAACTTTAAAAATGCTTAAAATGAAAATTGTGCTGTGTTTTCCCCAAACAATCGATTTCAATAATTTGGTTTTAAACATGGAAGACTAATAATACCACAGGTCTTCAAGACAGGAAGGAAAACACATTCTAGAAAAGAGGAAAGGAAATGGGAAGTGTATTCTATTTTCTCTATAATATCATCTGCTGGTAGAAGAAAACATGTAGAAATCAGGAAGAAATCTTGAGATAAACGCATGATTTTCCTTTTTTTTTAAAAACATTGTTGTGTCCTAGCGTTGTTCCTGTTTCTTAGACCGTCTTTTACAGTTGTAAACATGTTCTTAATCACAGTGTATGTTCTACATTTGAAAGGTTATGTACTGAAAAAAAAAATAGACTAAATTATTGTAATCTTAGTTATCTTTCTAGATGGCGCATAAAAAAAGAACAAGAACAAAAGCTGAAAGATTGAGTACTTCAAAAGCTTGGTAATGTTTTTTAAGCATTACTGTAAGCAGTTTTGGGGTTTTTTTTTAAATGAAATTTAGGGTCTGAAGTTGCCTTTAAATATAGACTGTCTGTAAAAATCATCTTTTGCATATCTGAACAATTACTAGTTGTGCCATGTGAAATGCAGTGTATGCTGTGCTAGAGAATAGCTCTGAACCTGGGGAAAGTACAGAACAAAAAAAGGTAAAGCTAAAAATTCAGAATTGATGGAATTGAATGCATGGACTGACTTCTTGAGAGGCTTTCCCCCTGCCACCAAAGCTTTTTCACTTAAAGTGCCCAAATACACAGAATTAATTTGTCACTAAGAAGGTTTGTTTCCTTTGTAGCAACCTTTCAGCAATTTACTTCAACAATGAAGTAACATTTACAAGCTGTTTAGGTTATGAGAAAGATCAACAACAGAAAACTTAGCACAGTCAGTCCTCAGAGTGATGGTTTTTGTGCTGGAAAAAATAATCTTAAATACAGTGTTAGGGTGGGAATGTGGAAAGAGAACAATCTCAACAAGTAGGAGGTTTCTGAAGACGGACAAGGAGTAGCTAGAATGACTAACAAGAAAATATGCCGTGTCATGACTATGGTAACTTCAATAAGATTAAGTCAAATAGCAGTATTTAATGTGAAAGAATTTATTTTCAGTCAATCTGTACATTATGCAGCAGCATAGAATCTGCTACAAGTCTACATATGCCTCATCACCACTGCCTAGACAGGGCTTTATATGGTTCAGAAGTTCTGAGGGACTGTTTAGTATTTCTGCATTTTATTGCATTGCAATCTGTATTGGAATCTCATGGGTTTACATTGGTTTATTGATGTTTCTGTAATATTTCCTTTTCTTAGGGAAGATAAATAATGGGAACTTCTTTATTCTTGGTTGGTCTGGGTCTTGCTATACCTAGAACCACCCTAAACATCTTTTACTACCATTATAATCAGCACAGGAGATGTAATGGTTAATTCAAGAAAATGGGGTCCTGGTTATGAGTCAAAAAATTCTGTATGATGGGATGAAAATATATTTCAGTGTTTCAATGAGTCATTTCAAAACACTTTGTGTGTTGTTTCCAACATGTATTTTTTAACAGTAGGGTTTTTTTTCCTGCGTTCTGGTGGTTGTTGTTGCTGTTCTCTCGGTTTCCTGAATCTGGAATTATTTATGTATATCGCTTACTTTTGGCATTCTGCCATATTAATGAAGTTGCAGAACCACTTCTCTACAGAATATTAGTCTGCTTGACTGGCAGTTAAGTATGGCACCAGTCTTTTACATTATTCTGAATGCTACCAACCTCAGTACTTCCTCTGGGAATCTGCCTTTCTTTTCTGAGTCCAGGTATTACCTCTTTTGCTTTTCCTTCTCACTGTGGGTAGTGAGAAGAAAGAAGAACAGAGCAAGAGGGATGGAAAGTAATGATGTGCTGAATGCTTGCTTTCTCTTGCTTCTTGAGCCACTTCTTACAGCATCCTGAAGAGATGGTAAAGCAGCAGCAACAGCCTGTCCAAGGAGATTTGCCTCAAGGCAGGACTGAAATTCTCTAGAGGGCTAAAATGCTGCTTATCATTGTATGAGTGACTTCTCCTTGCAAGAGCATCTCAAGAGGTGCCACTTCTTTTTACTGAATTTTGACCTGCCTATGCATACAGTATTGTCATAGGTGAAGTCGTATGTTGGACTTGAGCAGTAACCAAGTGGGTTACAATGACAAACAGTAGGACTAAAATTTTAGTAACAATGTCTTAATAACACAACATTGAGTTGTAATTGTCCTCTCATTATAAATACATTTTCTTCCTTGGGCTTTTATCTCTGTTCTCACTCAATTTTTTCATTTTCATAATTAATTAAAATGGCAATGTTCTATAACCAGTGATTGAATTATATGATATTACTTGCCTAAGGCGATCAAAATTAATCAAAATAAGGAGTGAAAGTTTTGCTATTTTTAATACAGCTGATTTGATTCCTGAGGTTTTGATCAAATTAAATGAAGGATCAAATTAACCAGTGATTAAATTGAGTAAAAGGCACTTTGTATGCCTGAAATATATTTTAATCTAATAAATTTCAAGACACAAAATATTAACTGGTGTTTTAACAATTCATTTGTATTTCACTGTTTAATTTTCTAGAAGCTATTTCCTTCTCAAGGTTAGAACATTTTACAAGAGAAAAAAACACACTTTAATTTCAATTTTCATTCTTTCTTTTTTCCTCCTATACTTTTTGTGTTTGCAGAGAATCCTTTGCACCCAGAAGTTATTATTCCAAAGCTTCTGAACTCAGCCTACAAAGATGTGCCGAAGGTTAGGTTAGCAGAAACCTGAGACTCCCTAGAAGAGAACCTGCCAGCCAGCACAGACAGTTTTGAACACAAAAGACCTCTTAGGCAGTTACCACTTAACCCATGCATTTGTGGAAGTGCTACTGTTTTGCCGTTTAGAATTTCATTTGTGATCTATTATAACTAGTTTGTTTGTTTAATGGAGTGGGCAACTTTTCAGTATACGCTGCTAAGTACATCGAAATTGAGAAATGAGATTTCTATTATGGTGCGAAAATGGTTGGCATGAGAACAAAATAATTCACAGATTTTTGTTTGCATGGTAGGAAGAAAGCTTAAAACTGCACTCTTGACTCCTACTGAGAGTTTGCACTGACTGATGGAAAGTGGCTGACCCAGCTGGGGCACAACTGCAAGAAGCTGAGGCTAGAGGTAATTTTCTTAAAGGTGGTATTTACTTAACATTTAATGTTCCTCGGAATCAGAGAATGACATAGCAAAAAGGCAAGGTGAGGAGCAGGGTCCAGTTTTGTGAGTTACAGTGTTAGGTAGGTGTTACCTTATATTTAAATGCTTCTCTTCCACTCTTTGCTGTTAGTAGAAGTGAAATAAAGCTACAAGTTTGTAAACTTACCAAAAATTGATTAAAAATACTTGATGTTGTGTATCAAGGCTGAGTGTACTTATGCATTTGAAGCACTTAGGTTGTAAGGGGAGCCTAATTCATTACTCTTTAAGTTCTGGAAAAGGCATACTTAAAGGATTAGATCTGTTTAGTGTGGTCAGCACGGTCAGTCTGTTGCAGCTATTTTTGATTAATGCGTTTACTTTCTCTTAAAGAAAAAAGGGAATAAAAAGTTTTAGGGGAGGAGAGAAAAATTAAAAAATGGACACTGAGAGTAGTATGAATGTACTATCATACTCTAAGTAGCATTTTATAGTAACTTGCAGTGCCATTTTGAAATAACCATTATCAAGAGGTAAACAACTGGCACAAACTGAATCCTAGCTTATTCTGTGCTTCTGTGCTTGGAAATGATTGTTAGTCAGTGGGAACAGAAACTGTGAGACAAAAGTTTTGTGGTAGCAGGTTTATAGTTCTCGTGATAACCTTAGGAAGAGCATGGAAGACAGGAAAAATCACAAACTGCTGAACAGTTAAGACATTTATTGGTGATAGAGCCAAAAAGTGGAGAAGCCACGGAGAACCCTAGTATTGCATGGCTTATAAATATCAGGTTTGTGGCCTTTAGGGTAAAGTTAGCTTTAATCTACTGGCTTGTCTTACATACACTGTACAGAACTCAACCTTTAGAATGCCTATGTTCTTTGAGTATCTGCTTAATGTGGGTATTTTGTGTTAGGATGCGCAGTGCCTGCGTAAAGATGAGAAGACGTCAATGAGTGGCATATAAGTCTGTAGACACCTGCAGCTTTACAAAGAGTATCTACATAGGAAAACACAATCTCTTAGAAACCGTACATGAAAGATCCCTTATAGAATCTAAATTGATTTCATGTCACGTTTTTTAATTATATTTGATAATAAATGTTTAATTTGATGTGAAAAAGATTTTGAGATTCCTCTTCTGGCCTTGCTACCAATTTGGAATTTGAGTTTGGACCTGCATTTCAATAGCTTTTTCTTTCTCTTCACTGACCTGCAAAAATTAATATAATTTTATTTATTTATTTGATATGATACTTGCATGACTAATGCATTTTAAAATCCTTGTATAAATGCTGTTGTGGAACACAGTGCATTAATGGTGTTTGCACTGTGCATTTTAAAACAGCAAATAAAACATTTATAAAATTGTTTTTAAGAGTTTTATCAAAAGTATTTTGATACTGCAGGCAAAGTTTGATGCAAAAGGTCAGGTATATAACTATATTTCCTTTATGTCTTTGGCAGCTATTATATTTTCTGTACCAGTTTTAATGCTGAATATCAGTTATATGACATCTGTGAGTTCTTGAATGTTGTTTATTATTTTCTCAGATCTTGCTGATTTATAGAAGTAGTTCTTTAGTAACATTTCTTCCATTGAACTTATTTTTTCCTATTTCACACTTAATTTTAAGAACTTCAGTTATTTAAAAACATGCTGACAGTAAATGCAATCCTTTTAAAAATTCAACTACCTACCCATTATTCTCTTTTTTTCTGATGGACATAATCGAAATTCTTCTGCTTTCTCTTTGGTGTTGTGTTCTTTCATGACATCTAGAGGCCAAAATTGATGTGAGCTGTAATTAATCTTTCTGTGAGGCGTTATAGACCCATTGGTAAATCAGAGATAGGGATCACACTGTCTGCCTACATAAAATTATTGAACATCCTGGAACAAATCTGCATTCAGAAACTGTATTTCATAGTGTCATTGTCCAGCAGATACAAAAGATCTGTCCAGGAGAAGAAATAGAAGTGTGAAAAACAAAGACTGCGTTTGTTTTATATGCAATCCCCTGTGCAATTAATTCATATAAAAGTTGTACAGTAATCTAATTAGAGCATCTGACATTTACCTGTGACAGCCAGAACCTGTTAGGTAATCAATAATGCTAATATAAAGTGCCTGATTAAATACACCTTTTCCATCTGTATTCTCAAGTTGATATGCAAATTCACCTTGCCTGAATAATTTCTAATTCCTGTGGTCTGATTTTTGCTTTTAACTGCATCTACTGCCTCCATCACAAAAGACCAAAATTTGCTATAATAAGCAGAATAAGTTATACTGTTGAAGCTTCATGTACATTCTTGTAAGCTGCTTAAAGAATATCTCATTCAATAAAGATGTTTCATTAAGTCATTATTATGTATTTGTAAACATATTGCTAAATACAGCAAGCAGAAAATAACTCATGTTGCTTTCAGACTTAAGTTTATTTCGCCTAAATGTGGATCACAAATGAGTATTTTTAATATTTTTCTATTTTATTAATAGGGGAAGAGAAAGATTCATTCTGTGATGATGTGTGCAGAAAATACTTCCACTGGTGAAGAGAGAGAACTTTTTCTGTAAATTGCTGCGCTTCCTAGATCTGGTTTGTCGTTTTACATTATATATTTTCACTTCTCTTCCCCCTGCCCTAAGACTGCATATCAGGTTGACTATTATCCATATCATGGTAAAAACGCTGTCTCTCAGGATGTAGCCCATTGATTAGCAATTAGCTAAGCTTGTTTCAAGTCATAAACACTTTAGACCTTGAACTGATGTTTACACTGAACCTTCCTAACTAGTTTATACTTGTTCCTATAGCCTTGGAATTCAGTTTGGATTACCAACACCCAACTGGAGGTCTGTGGGTGTGTGAGAGATCCCTGTCAATAATAGTAGTTATGTTCCATATAATGTTATGCCTAAAAATGTCTTACTGCTTTAGAAGTCTTTGAAGTTAAATCGCAATGAGATCTTCATTTAGTACTTCAACTCAGCCCCTGAACCCTGTTCTTTAGCTCGTTTGGAATTGGTGGGACAGTCTGATCCCATCGACAGGTCAGGCAGGAGTCAACAAATTGCCTTGGAGATGAAAGGGGAAGCTCCTGCTAGTGCCAGGAACCGGAGAAATTTGGAGCACATTTGAAGCAATTTCTTTTATGTTTGTCTGCAGTCACTGAGCTTAATTGTCTACAGTTATCCTTTTCTTCCACAGAAGACTATTTTAGCAGAAACATCAAATGCCGTGGTGGTTTTTCCATTCTCATGAAGGATAATTGTTATCTGTGATTGTACTTGTAAAATAATATTAAATTATATTCATTTAGTACACTAACACTCTTAATAGCAAAGACTGTGAATCACTTTTATGTTTTGATGTCTAGACCTAGCACAGCGCAATGCTATAACTTGTTAAAAAGTACCTGAAGAAAATACTGGCCTAAATTCTGGTGGCTGTTGCTCTAACTTCTTTTCCTAAGATACCCAGATATCTTTGAAATTACTGACTTTTGGCTTGTATAATTCAAATAAATCCAGTCTACTCTGGAAAACCACCAACAAAAGCATATGCATAAACATATTTCAGGCCAGTTGCTCTCAAGTTTCCTGTCCTATAAACTAAAACTAGAACCTGAAGATGTAAACCCAAAGCAAAATTAAAAAAAACACCACCTCTCTCCACTTCTGATTGTGAAATTTAAATCACAGGTTTTAGTTCATAGTATTGAAATACTTTAAGTAAACTGATGGAATAAGAAAGGGTAAAGGTGACTTAAAATAAGACAGGATGTTGAAGGCTTTATTGGAAATGCCAGAATATGTTTATTCATAGATTTCTCAGAAATACTATTTATAAGCCTGTGTATTATGCATATAAATATTTACCAAAAATAGCTTTGTATTCCAGTTTAAAATTCTAGTTTTAGCATATGTTAGGATGTAAGATGATTGCATCTCTCAGGTAGCCAGGTACTGTTGGTTTTCTTTAAAATGTTCTAAAATTGTCATGGTAGGCATACACTTGAGGCTTAACATCGCTTTTGTGAAGTTTAGAGTTATTTTTGGTTTACAGTAATTATTTCAGGAGGGTTACCACATCCTTTTGATATTTTTGTGCTTGAAGAACTAATGAATATCCTAGATAGTCTAAGGTACATGTTTGCATACTGGTTTTACTCTACTTAAATTATTTCAGAACTTATGTGCTAATAATGCACAAAAGTAATGTAGTATTTCTGTACTAATTCTGACTTATCCAAGTATCTTAAATCATATTTTATTTTAACTTTAAGAGCTGGTTCACCAACACCCTAAAGCAAGTAGAGCATGCGAGCCAGTTCAGCTGGATTTTACTGCTGTTTTGTCTCTCCCCAACACTGCTAAAAAGCCAAGGCATGTTGGTGAAGCATAAGATAGATAGATCCTTCATCTGAAATATTAGTGACATCAGTGTGTTATATAAGGGCAAAAGGGAGAGCTCAGTCTCTGAGTCACAACTTCTAGAAGCTCTATGGGCATGTATGATTACATTCTGCTTCCCCCAGCAGAGGCAATGCTGTGAAAAGGGAGTCTTTCAGGAGCTGTTGCCTAGGTAGTATGTAGCCATGTGATTTTTAAATTCCATGGGAAAGGAGCTGAGCACTCTGTATTACATTTCTAATGCCTTTACGCAGTCCCCTTCTGCTGTCCGGTAACATTTTAGGCACCATAAAATATCCTGCCTGGCCTCCAACTGTCATCTAGAAGACAGCGGATCTCCCTTGGAGTTTAAGTCATGTCTGCCAGCCATGTATGGTTGTCTTGAATGCCTTCATGGTAATGAATATTGTATTTAAGCAACTGAATCCAATCCCTGCTCTTTGTTTTATGTATTTTTGTCCTACTTTACCCCTAGACTTTTAAACTTGTTCTAAAAAAAAACATGAAAAAGATTTGAAATAATTTACTCTTGACAACTGTTACTTGTGTTCTTGTAATCTTCCAGGTGTTGTGTGCTTTGAGTATTTATCCCAGGGCTCTCCTAAGGAGTGAAGTTAAGCTGTCTGTTCTTAATTCCCCGGACCATATTTTGTTTCCTTTTCTTTTTTTTCCTGTCCTTTTTCAAAAAGAATGTCATTATACTTTCTATTTCTTGCCTTCTAGGGCCTCATCTGCCTTCAACATATCAAATATTCTGACTAGCAGCTGACCACAAAATAATAGTCATCTCATCCTGATAGAATAATGTAGCAATCCAAATATATCAGCAGTCAGTCATTTGCTGTAAATAAATTGCTGTCTCCTCTCCTTTCACCATATTTGCTTCCCCACACCACTGAATCCAGCATTGGTGCTGTGGCTGTGAGCATGTGGCCCAAACTGCTGGACCTTTGGATGCATCTTTACCTCACTGCATAAATAATTATTTTTCTGTACAATAAAAACCTCAGCTACACTCCACCAGGCATCCTCAGCAATATCCAAAAATATTGTAAAGTGCAACACAATTTTAGGCATACATACATGCAGTATATAAACACCTTCTTGCCTGCCTGCGCCATCACAAGCTAACACCCACAGTCATAGCAAATGCTAACTTATTGCTGGGGTAGCAATATTCTTTACTGTTTTGATGCAGCAGACGACAAGCAGTTTGAATCCAAGTGATGACCTACCAGCAGGATCTTTGCCATTTATGCTTTAAATGTATTTTTAGTGAATAGACCTTTAAGAAATCAATGAACAGCTCTGAAATGGTAATTTTTCAAATGGCTAATCTCTTCTTCAGCTTTTCCATTGTATCAGATATCAGGATCATTTAAGGCTGAAGCACAAACTACTTTTCTCTCTCAAAATCTTTCATTTCTCTTTTTTTTAATCTCGTTTCAGCTTCAGCTACTGGATTTGGGCAGCCCCTGGAATTTAAATACCAAATACCTTCCAAAAGACTTTGAATTTCTTACAATGATACAGAAAATTAAATTAGGTTTAAAGATGATAATTATAAGCATCTGTATCTTGTAGCTTTCATGTACAGAAAACTCCCATCGATTTCAGTATAGACTTGTATTTGCCATCTGTGTCACTAATGAGAATAATTTTAGTCGTAGGTTTTATGGAATATGAATTGTAGATTTAGTCTTGATATATCACCTTCAGAACGACAACAACAAAAAAGTAATAGTCTAAAGAGCAGTAGAACTCTGTAAACTTTTACTACAAACACTGTACCAGCTTTCATGGCAAAGCAGCACCTCCAGTTTTCAGAGGTTCCTATTCGTACCACTGTTGCTTTGCAAGTGAAACTTTAAAGATAAAACTATGCTTAAAAATAATTGCATGTTTACTTTTGCATAAGAGAAAAGGAGAGATACTTGTTACCTACAGAAAAAAAGATGTCAAGAGTCAGTTTTTTTTCCTTTATTTTTAAATACTAAGTGGCTTTTGGAGTCAGAACAATGTTTAAATATTTAAATATAAACCCCTAGAAATTGAGTCACCTCTACCTTTTTAACTGCATGTGCTAGCATCATGTTATGTCTTTTGATGTGGTTCTTGGAATCAGTCATTCTCTCTAACAGTAGTGTAAAAATGTGTAGTATAACTAATACAGTTGTGTTCTAATAAGCCGGGAGTGAGCGAACTTCATGTTCTTCTGGTGACCCAGTGGAGTACTTGGAAGAGAGTTCATCTTCTTTTAGTACAAATGGAAGGATTCACCTTGTAGGTGAGTTGGAGGTTCAAGATCTACACCAGCGTTAGTTAGGTGATGCTGAAATGATTTTACAATTTCACATGTACACTACTTCTTTATACATGATGTGGCATGAATTAGAGCTATGGATTCACTGATTCCATTATTTTCGGAAAAGCAGTGATAAAATTTCTTGTCATTATGATTAAAAAAAAATAGTTATCCTCGAGTTGCCAGTTTCCATGCAAGTTATAAG
Source organism: Coracopsis vasa (assembly GCA_026283785.1). Lineage (NCBI taxonomy): Eukaryota > Metazoa > Chordata > Aves > Psittaciformes > Psittacidae > Coracopsis > Coracopsis vasa. Next base: position 21,876 of record JANHGB010044624.1, read on the forward strand.
GTATTAAATTTTAAATAATCATCAGAAAAGACAGCTTGAAAAATGACAGCATAAATAGGTAGGGTGTATTTATATCTTCAGTTCACATATTTCATCTGTCTTGTTCTCATTAATCAAAGTCAAATGTTTCAAAAATTAATCAATTTATGAAGTCACTCCAGGTATATACACTTGTACATTTCCTTCTTTTTTCCTTCTTTTTATTATTTTTAAGCAGAGATTCATTTAAGGGAATGACTGGCAAGGTTAATGATGCAAAGGGAGTATTTTTAGAAGGTTATTTGATTGGACTTTGTAATATTTCTGCTATTAATCATTATACTTTCACTGATTCCTGAAAGGTTTTCTACCATACCTTAATCTAGTTTTCAGGAAGTATTACAAAAGTTAAGAGACCATTCATTAGGTTTGATGCTTATATGTTTCAAACAGCAAATTTTTCTTTCGGGACTGTTTATAAGTTGAATTACTGGATAGAAATTAGAATTTACCTTCAATGCATCTATTAGCTATTCATCAGTCAAGTTTTGAAGACATTTTGTCACATAGCCAAAATTGTTGAAGCTTACACCTTCTGTATGTTTGTGTAACACTAAACCCAAATCTAGATCTTTTGGGGGTTTTTTGTCCATGAGAAAGCCGGTGAACTGGAAAAAGAAAGCATGTGCCATGCAGGCTTTCCTAAATGAAGATGTATAATGTACCATAATGTTGTACTAATATCTAGTCTAATAACAGATTTTGTTATAGAAACATGAGTTAAAGAGAAAGTAGTCTTACTAATAAACTCTTATTAGTTGTGTTGATTACAGCACTTCTTCACCTTTCAGAAGATTCAGAGAGGAGCTACCAGTGCACCTGAAGAGTTTTGCTAACTATTCCAGATTCTGTTCTGTTGGAAGTCTGTGGACTGCTCAAGCAACAAGATAAACCAGGGGCACACGTGGATAGCGCAGACTGTATGATGCTGCTGGGTGTGAGAAGACTAGCAAGCAATGCTGCTTTGGAAAGTTGCAGTTACTGAGTTAGCTGCTGAGGAAAACAAATGCTTTGACTTGGGCCTTACACAAGCAGTGGTGGTATGAGGGGAACAGTGGTCTATTAAGGTAATTTTCTTCAACTAAAGGAAAGCACAGTGTGGTGTTTCTGGAGATCTCTACAGAGGTTCCTGCAGGTGGAGAAGGAAGTGTTCATGGGTTAGCCTCAGCAAGCCTTGGAATGCAACTGTAAGGCAGATGTTTGGTTCAGCTGGTGGGAAGGCGAAGTGGGTGCATGACTGAACTCCTCTAAAGTCAATTCTGCAGACTTTATACAATGAAGATACGAAGAGTCTCAGCACCTGGTGCCTTGATATGTGCCAGATTGCTTGTTAATGTGGACATAATCCTTGTCAAAACCAGCTTTCTGTGCCTATGGTAGCAGGCTTATAATACTTTGAATACAATAAATTTAGGCTGGATTAGGGATGAGTAAATCTGGTAATCTAGACAACATAAATATAGATGTGAGTGCTTTGTATGTGGGTACATACAGAATAGATAACACAAGCAAATATGGAATCAGAGGCTGAGCCAATTAAAGGTGCAAAGTCCTTGCACTGTACAGGTGAAGAGCTGCAAACTGGGAAGCTAAACCAAGAGATGTCAGACAAATATTCACATGTCTAAACAAACATACAGCAGTCTGAATAGGTAAATAATTTACCTGGAAATTGCAGAGGCAAGACACATTCGCGGCAATATTCTGGTCTGTTAGTATTGCAAATGTGAAAATATATATGTATTTATTTTAGTGTCCTTTCTTTACCCAAAGAAGAGCAAAGGAGGAAGACTAACTTTCATTTGTTAAGTCCTGAGATCTGATCTCACAGAATCTAATCTGAAGTTCCATGAAATTTTGCTTGTAATCTCAGTGGATTTTAGATACGGCCCCTGCTATAGAATTTTATTAACTCATCTCTCCATGTGTGAATAATTGTATGAAGCCCAATTCTAGTATATTATGAGCTCACAAATAATATTGTGTATCCCATGAACAGAATATATTCTTAAACTATTTAACTGTGCCACAAATAATTATCCATGCAATTTGGTCTAGGACATATGTCATATCTCTATTTTATCAGAGAAATTTCAGCATAATGATCTGATAAATAACTAAATTTTTCAGGAAAGTTAAATTTACTCATCATCCTGGTAAAGGCTGTTTGTATGTAAGTGTGGTTTGATTTTGTTATTCCTGATTATGAATGTTGATCCTCTTTAAGATCATACCTAGGAACTAGAGTGTTCACACTAATTTAGTAAGTGTTCCCACTGCCAGGTAAATGAAGATAGATAGTTTAATAAATTCATCTTTTGTTATGAAGTTCCCAACCTTTTTTGATGCTGGACATCAACAGGCAGTGGATACAGTGGGAAATTTTTTGTGCTTCTCTGGTTATCCATGTGGCCATGATTTTAAAGTCTAGGTATAAATATAAGTTTTGAAATTGAAAGGGGAATGAAAAATTTGTTTGGTTTAAATTAGGAAGACATTGGAAAAGGCTTCAGTGTAATAATAGTCAGAGGAAAGCAATTAAGATGTAAAGAAGACTGACAGATTTTCAAGGTGTTCTTCATCTAAATAGACAAAAATGAAAGGTAAGTGGTACCCCAGAAGAAGAGGCTGCACTTACAGAGCATATGAAAGATATGCAAAAAGTAGTCTAGAGAGATGTTGCATCTCTAGAAGTATTGTCGGTCGTTCATGTTATTATTGATTCCATTAATAATACTGCTATTAATATGGATAATGAGTAACAATAGATAATCAGTAGCAGGTGAGTACCACAAGTGATCTGGAAGGCAGCTTTGGAAGAGCCACTCAAGAACAAGAAGACGTGGGGCACTGACACGTGTGCTGAACTACAGATGCAAGTAAGGAAGGAAATTCACAGCATGGTGCATGAGCTAGAGAATCTGGATAGACACCAGGATTAGAATTATGCTTTGTGAGCCAGCTCTATGGTGTCATGGAAAAAAGGCTAAAAACCTTTAAAAAGATACATAAAGAACTTGAGATGGACTCTCAGTTTACTTGAAGATCCCCTATAAAGTAGATTCAGAGTGCAGCTAACCCCAGTCTTCTGTTTATTGCAAAGCAAGTTACATTTTGTAGGCTGTGAAGACTCAAGGATTTGAGGAGAAGCAGATGAACTCGACTTCTTACTAGTCTGGCAACCAGCAAAGAAAGAAATCGATGCAAAACCGATATGCCTCACTAAGAGTAAGAGGTTTATCCAGTTTAGGTTTTTATCACATGATTTTTGTCTGCTTTCCTGAAGGACTTTTAAGAATGTTCCTTTTGTCTGTGAATTTGATTTGGAAGCAGAGCTGGTACATTTGTAGTGATCAGTTAATAAAATACAACCATGATAGAACAAAATAATTCTGCATCAAGTTTTATACTGAACAAGGATCTTGTTCGAGGATGCTGTGCAGCTCTTTGTGCAGAATCTTGCAGGGCAAAAATTCAGCTACCTGAAAACCTCTGTTTGTGCAGTCATAGTGAAAGAAAGATATACACAAACTTTATATTTTCTTTTCTTAAAGTGAAACGATCTCCAAGACTCCTGATAACTGGACATGTGGAACAATACTGTGGACAAAAGGAAAGTTTAATTTGAATAGGATTATTTTTAAGCAGAAATTGGGAACGTGATGGAATTGCTTAAACATTTTTTCTGCATATATAAACCATGCATACTAAGTCAGAAAAATTCCTTATAGAAAGTACCTTTTCTATGCCTAAACACAATTGTTTTCAAAAGCAAAAGTCTGAAAAAATAATAACAAATATGAGTGTTATTAATACTTATGGTGTGGTAAATAATATACTTGGAAATAGTAAATAGTATCAGCAACATTTGCAAGTGAAGTTATCTTGAAAACTTAATTGTCTGGGTAATTTTAGAATAAGTAATGGAAAATACTGGAATTTTGCCAGTAGTTATTCCTTTATAGGGTCTGTTTTGTTTCATTACCTAAAATGAATGGGTATCACTATTATTCTCCGTGCAGTTCATTCGTAATGCATGCTGTATCGCAGTTTTTACCTCATATAAGACTATACCTTGGCTATTTTATCCTCTATAGGCCTGTACCCAGTCATCCACAGTACTTTATTTATTTATGGCTTCCCTGAGGTAGTCCTTGCTTCAGTATTTTTCATTTAAAAATGAAATAAAACTTTACTGGACCATGTCTGGGAGATGCTCAGGTCTAATAAGTTTATTAGCTTTTCCCTGATGAATTTTGGAGGCTTCTCCCTTCTTCCACTGAGATGGGCTTACATGAATTGATCAAGTGCAGTCATTCCCTAAGTGGAAAATCAAATTAAATGCAAGCCAGGAAAACAGAATGATTAAACTATGGCACACTGATGTTAGGTTGCAGTGAGTATGTGAGGAGGGCAGTCATCCCTGGAAGATGCTACTATGCAGTTTTCTTTCTTGCCTATATAATCTAATGCTCAAAATACTGGAAGCTTTTGATGCATTCTCATTGTGTTGCTGCTGTGAATAGAGCTGATTTGCTGATCATACTGGAGAAAAAGCTTAGTTGTGCCTTACCTCCACCCATAAAAAAGAACCTGGAGTGTTTTATTGAAACCTGCTGGGAACCTCTTTGCAGTGACCCAGGAAATCACTTAGTGCAAAAGAAGTTCCTGTTTTGTTTTCTTGTTGTCTCTAGAGGATGGGCTGGACCCGACAGTAGGACCTCTGCCTGGATGTGCTGGTTTGCCTGGCGAATCATGAAAACAGTGAAACAATACAAACCTCTTAAGTTATACATCCACAGAGAAAGCAGCTGAATATAATCCTTTCTCATGTATTTCACTGGTTTTTTAATTATTATTATTATTATTAATTTTAACTGTTTCTGGAAACTTATTCCCAATTAAATAAGCAGCTGTTAAATGTTTAGGACATGTTCTGATATTATGCCACAGCTTATTTGAATGTACATGCAAATAAATGCTTAAGAAAGATAGAAAAATAATTTGTGTAGTATTTCCCTGCACTTACTAACTACACCAAGCACTGAACATTGGAAAATACTGCAAATCCCCCACAAAATTCATAAAAAGCTTATGATTCCTACTGTGAATTTTTTTCTTTGTTTTGTATATAAATTCAGTTTGGATCTGTGAGTGTAAGCAAGGCCTTAGGGCTTGTTGGACTCCAGCCGAGATGCCGAAGGCTCTGTGGCAAGGCACAGAAATTCAGAGGTACTATCCACTGATTAGAAAGACCTGTTTTAATATAGGGCTTGAAGTTCAACTGCTCTTTCATTTAATTTGATATCCTCTTGTTTGCCTTTCTGGCATCATGCCACATGAGGTCTTGCTGAAGCTTCTGACTTTACTCAGGAGGAATAAATCTGGGAAAGAAAAAAAAAAGCTAAAACCTTCTTATTGTTCATAAATGACAGGTCTGCATTGCAAGGTGATGCAATAAATGTCGTTTGGATGATAGGGTGCCAGGAATCTGTAGGTATCACTGGCAAAATTGCCACACATTAACAAAAAGAAAATCCAGTCTTCCCTCTGTATTTCTCAGCATTACCCATTTTTAGGGCATAAAATAAAGTATTAAACAGCCCTTCTGTATTAGGAGAAAGCAGTGAGTTCTTCTTATTTAGAAAAGCAATTCACCAGCAACATGGAATGTGAGAACTGTTTGTTTGCTTCTCTGATTTTTACACCTTTATAATACCCAAGTGTGTATGACGTAACTGGAAAATGAATTTGTTTTTTAACTTGCATAATCATCCAGACAGCTCCATTTTTATCACAAGTTCCCTCATAGTTTGGAATTATTTAGAGTGGAAAATCATTTTCTGAAAAGCTGCTGTTAAAAAAAAAAATGATAGAGACACTTAAATACATCTCCTTCTGAAGGTACAGTATTGTCATCACAGTTCTGCAATGTCTGGCAAAGTGGCCTCAACTGCAGGTTAAAAAAAGGAGTCAAGTTAATAGCCATAAGTGTGCCAGTGATTTGGAATGCCTGATTTTCTGGGCTAAGTACAAACCCATTGTTAAACTGGACATTTTTCTAAAGCTTTTTTGAGATGAACATTGGAGAAATGAGATACTCAAAAATACCCCTGAGACTTTTTAGGGATCTGATCCAAAGATGTGGGAGTCTCAATTAAGTTAAAAAATAAGCAAGTTAACCCCATGCCATTGAGTTATTTAAGTATTAATTTAAAATCAAATTGTCCTGTAGTAGTCATGTTCTACATGCTGGAAGCAGAAATGTTCTTAGTTTCTGAAGAATATGTTCCCTTAGGGGTGAATGGTTACTCAAAATTAAGCAGACAAGAAGACTGAATAATTCATAAGATCTGTGACACAAACAGGAACATAATCCTTTTTTCCAGGACCCTGGTCTAGTACCTTATCTATAAGATTATCTTTTGCTGTCAAGATCATTTATCTAAAAATGGAGTAGTAGAACTGGAAAAGACAGAAGGGAAATCAAGAGAGTTATGGAATAATTTCTTTATGAAGAATAATTTTATAGACAGGGACTCTCCAGCCTAGAAGAGAGAGCACTGAATGGGAGATATGATAAAAGACTGTAAACTTAGGACTGCAGTGAAGAAAACAAGTGATGTTTCTCATAAAAAGAAAGGAGGGAGTAATTGTTAAATGGAATAAAGTGGATGCCTATTCACATAACGGTGGATAGTGTGGATCATGTTGACATAAGATGTTGACGTTAGACTGGTTCTAAAATGATCACAAAAATTGATGAAAGAAAAAGCAATCAAGGGCTATTTATAACTTTTAAACATAAAGATTAAATACTGATATTTAATATTGAATCTGTTTTAGAAAGTCTATAAACCGTAGAAAACTGTAAGCTCCCAGAGAATCCAGCATATTTTGAGCACTCTGTCCTTGAATGCTTCTCTAGGCGTCCTCTCCTGGCCATCCTCAAGAGATAGGGTAGTGGGCCAGGCAAACCTTTGAAACTCATTTTTATAGGAATGATTATAAAGGATAATGAGAAGCCATTAAACAAGTTATTTGAATGAGAAATTTAAATGTATAAACTGTTTAAAATTAAATATGGAATGAGATGGTATAGCAATTATTATATCAATAATGTTACAGTGTAAGAAATGATGACTTTTATTTGTCATCTATGTGACCTCTAAAATGCATGCTCATGTGGTTACCACAGGTATCATTCCAGGCTTATGCAGTGATATTCCATGGGTATTTGAGGACACTTTATGTGGATTATTACTCAAATCTTAGTTGTTAGAATTAAAAAAAAAAAAAACAAACCATAAAACAAAACCCCAAAACCCAGTATCGTTAAGAAAAATATCCGTAGCTGTTTTGTCAAGAACCACTTTTTGTTGCTCCTTCCAAATAAGATTAAAGGAGAGAACTCTAGTGTTTTATGACATTGATTATGCTTTTGTTTTAGTTCTGAAAACTTCATTGTGACCATAAGGCTTTATTCTTTAAATTACTCGCAGCTTGCAGTCTGGTAGGTTTTGCCTAGCTCATTATACCTATTTAATTTCTAAAGTGGGTTTTGAGGGAAGGTAAAGCTACAGAAAAGATGAAGAACAAGGTCTGTTTTAATGGTCCTAAACCAAATGGAATAACATTCTGCAAAAGCCTTACTGTGTATATGAAGTAAAACTGTCCAGAGCTAAGAATGTTTGGAGCTGTAATATTGATATCCAATGGATCTAGTCCTGTATCCTATCTTGGAGAATGACCAAAATGAGCTGCCTAGAGATCAGGGCAAAAAAAGAGCATGCACACAGTGATACATCCCAGAAAACTTTCCTAGTCTCCACCAGTTTGCTGCTCAGGGAATGTCTGACCCACGGATGTCTGTATCTAAGTGTATGTTTAATAATTCATTGTGGTCTTCCTCTTTCCTAAACTTGTTTTCCCTTGGTAGCTTTTTAGCATCCATCACGTTGTTTCCCTTCTTGGCCCTTTAATCACCATTCATCCCTTTCAAGTGTATGAGTATTTACTGAAAACTTTATGTATGACTGACTGTAACTACTATGTTGAACAACATAGCATTTCAGGACATAGTGTTGATCTTTGTTGTCAAAGTTCACTTTCCATCACCACTTTTCGCATATATGTTATAAAGCTATTAATACACTAAGCTGTGCTTCTTTTTACATTGTTTTGTTTCTTGAAAAGGAACTTGGGTGGGACAGCACTGAAAATGTCCATCTTTGTGCTTGGTGACATAAAACAGAGTAATGAATTAAAACCAAACAAACCAGCCTCCTTCCCCCAAATGTATTCTTCCTCTACCTGTGGAAAGTTGTGTGACTTCGTGCAAGAGAACCAAAGCAAGCATTTGAAATGGAGTGCAGTGCGTCACTTTCTGGTGTAGTCTGAGAGACTGCTGCTGCCCATCACTGGAATATTGTTCAGCCCATCAGAACTCTTCTTTGACAGAGACAGAACTTTCTGTCACTGTTATAAGGTAGAAAGCTTTTAGAGCTTAAATATAGCCAGCAGCTAAATGCTTTACTTGGAGGTTTAAAAGAAAGACAGGACAAAGCTGAGTGAGAAAGTCTTGGATAAAGCAGCCTTATTATCTAGTATAATTTAAAGGTTATACTTCCAATACTGTTTGCAATATTCTGGGACTATAAAATGCATGTTTGATAAGAAATTTTGTAATAATTCTGCTATATGCTTTTTCTGTGTAAGGGATTTTACATATGTTAAAGCTGGATTTTGCTTGTTGTATCATTACTGATGTTTCATATGGTTGTAAGATGACCAAATTCTAGCTAATTCTTCAAAAAAGGATGTATGTGGGGGTTTGATTTAGGTCAGTATAACACATACTGAATTCTAGGTAATATTACGTATCTGTCTCCTCTTTATGCAACCAGTATTATGTCTACAAGTATGAGAAGTTTAGTCTTTACATTGTAGAAAAATAGATCATAGTAAATAATTACATGCTGACATTTCAAATGGCGCCCATATCTGAGTTCCTAAAAAGTTATAGTTAAAAATACACAGTTTAAACCACAGCAACAGCAGGTGTCTTCTTTCTCCCCCTGCATTTCTAAATGCAAAGCTTAGCAAGCTGGATTTTATAGAGGAAAAGGGAGAATATTTCACTTCTACCCACATGATCTGTACCTCCAAGATTTTGTATAAATCTAAGTGTGTATATGTATGAAAATACAAAGCTGAAGAAAATGAAGGATGTCAGAAAACATATACCTAGTTTGTCCCTGCAGAGTAGATGCAACTTTTTTCTGGAATATAGGATGGGGGTGGGGATGGGGGAAACTATCTTTGGGGCTTAGGAAATGAATGACTGCCTAACTTATGATAAAGGAAAAAGCAATTTAAAAAACAAAGATCTCAAGATTTTGCTATATCTCTCTTGAAAGAATCCTGCAGTTCTTTATTTCAGATTTGTAAAATAACTGTGCAAAAATAAATGATTTTATTTCTTCCTTATGCTGATTGCAAAGATTTGTGACTTAAAACAGATGAGCAGTTTCATCTTGAAAAATTGTGATTTCCAGAATCTCATCCTTGTGTAAGTACTTTCTCGGACTTTATTGCTAAATCTCTGTCTTTCCATAATATAAACCTGGAGCATTATTTAGACAAAACCTAGTCTTACTCCACTCCCAATGCGTGCTAATACTGGTGCTTGGGAAGTAACTTTATCTTGTCTTTTTGGGCACCCACTGCCTTTTGCTGATTCATAGAGAGAATTTGTTGTGGATCTCACATTATCAAAGTAATTTAAGATCACACTGGAGTAGTGGTGCAAAAATTTTGGTTTTATAATAGGAGTATGCAATAGGATGCAGAGGCTGAGGACCTTCTGGCATGGGACCTGGAGGACGTGCTCACACTTTTCTCTGGCACAGGGAGTGGTTATCCTGGAAAAGGCAGGGGAATGCAAGGACTTCAGTTCTGAAACTGCTATTGTGTAAAATCTGTTTTTTCCTCCCCTTCAAAACCATTTTTCTCTGTTATTTCTTAATTCATTAGTGTGGAATGGCAAATTAACTGTAGAAAACAAAAGAAAATAAAGCTATTGGAAATTTCAGGAGTGATTAACAATGGGAGAACACAATGACTTTCAAATATTTACAGATATTCCTCTCTTCTAAAGAGAGAGAAAAATATCACCAAAGACATCACTCAGGACTAGAAGAAATATTGAGTTAGGTTTTAAATGAAGTTCATTCAGAGTGATGAGGAAGAAAATACTCCTTTATGTTAAAACATATCTTTTGTAAAATAGTCTTAGCAGGAGATGCGATCACATTCCTTATAGGACGTTTTTTTTATTATGGGGTAAAGAGTGGAAAACATAGTAAAGAAGAGTTCTTCAGTGTCAGGACCCAGACCAAAGTTCTAACAGTGTTGGCATGATTCTACACAATATTCTACAGAAAAATTACTTCCCTCTGCTCTATTTTGTCTAATCCAAAATAGATGACACTAACAAAGCAGCATGCTGTTCCCTAAACTTCATGTTCTTGCTGCCTACCCAGATAGGCATATTTTATTTTCAGTTACCTTAATTTTACTTCTTAGAGATTCACTCAGGAGGCACTGTTAATGTTGAAGAGCCTGGTGTCACTGAGCTCATGCTGGTAAAGACGGAAGAGAGACGGGCTGTTCTGAAGCTTGTTTGAGGATTAAATACATCTCACATCTAGACTGGAAGGTTTTGACTTTGAAACCATGAGAGGGTGCAGTGATTCAATGTGAATCAGACATGAGGCAGCCATAGCTGCCTTCCAGCATTAAGGAGCATTAATCTAGGATGCTGTTACACAAACTCTTACCTACTTCTAGAGGAATTTCCTCAAGCACTTACAGTTATAGAAATAATACTTGGAGCAAGAGAGTCTTAGATTTATTCAGAATATATGGATATCATATCATCTTTTATATGTTAAAATCAACAGGTATTCAAAGTGAAGAACTGATTTTATTTGTTTGGAAAGTTAGAAATGTAGGAGGTAGAGATTGCAGTAAAACATTCAGTGAAAGTCAGCACTGATGTGTTGACTTTTCTGTTTTCATTATCTGCCTTATTAAAGTCACAATATCTTTTGTCTCTATCTGTGAATCAAAAGCTGGAGATAAAGACTCCCAGCTTCCATAGGTGTGAGCCAGAAACAATAATCTTGTTTATATTGCTGGCTTCAGATGATTCACTGTTGAATCTACAATGAATAACAAGCTTCAAGGGCAGGGTATTAGATCAAACACAAGCAATAAAAATGTAATTCTTTATTGACAACCAAAATAATACTATGTGATATCAGAGTGAACAATTCTGCATGCCAGGTGCTGAAGTAAGGTGCCGGCCCAAACAGTCATTTTCATTGTGGGTTCAATCTGAAGACTACCCAGTCTATGCTATTTGATATGCCCAGGTTTCATAGGCTGACATGCAATTCTGTTTCACAGAATAGGTAATTTGAGCAGAAGTTCCTGCTGTTCCTAATTGTCCCTCAAGGTTCTAGTTTTCTTTGATGAGAGATTTTCCTAAACACTTTTCTATGTTGTTTGGTATTCTTCAGAACAAATTAAACCATACATGCAACCCTGTTTTGTCATTGGATTCATTGTGCTCTGCCTTGTTTGTGTCCAGGTACACTAAAAACACAGGTGGCCACCTGCATTAACAGCTATACACCCATACTTTCAAGAAGTCTGTGTGACAGTCGTTAATTTTGCATGACTTCTAGGCTCATTGACTGTTTGGTTTACACAGAAATTTTTCTTAGAACAGTAAGGTATTTATGTATGTAATACTTCTCATTTATTTGTGTCTAATTAATTGTGACAAAATCAGAATTAGTTGTCAGATTTAGAATCATAGAATACTTAGGATTGGAAACGACCTTAAGATCATACAGTTCCAGCCTGCCTGCCATGGGCAGGGACACCTGCCACTAAACCATGTCACACAAGGCTCTCTCGAACCTGGCCTTGAACACTGCCAGGGATGGAGCATTCACAACTTCCCTGGGCAACCCATTCCAGTGCCTCACCACCCTTACAGTAAAGAATGTGAAATGGACATTAAACACGTGTAAAACCTGTCACCGACTAAACCAATGTGCAGTTGTGATTGCAATGTCAGGCAGCTTTTTACTTTGCTCATAAAAGTTACAGACAATAAAACAAGGGCCAATAGCCACATCCTGCTTGGAAGGTCCAGGTCAGAAATCAGGAGCAGGCTTTGCTCTAGGAAGTCAGGATAGCCCTGGCGCAGCCTGACCAGGGAGGTGCTGGAATCTCCATTCTTGGGACATCTCAGAACCTGGCTAGACAAAGCTGTGGCTGGCTTGATCTGTTGTTAGCAGTGATCCTGCTCAGTGTAGCTGGGTTGGAGACTTCCAGGGGTCAATTCCAACCAATCCTCCTCGGGATAATGTCCAAAACAGCTCCGGTTGTGCTCTCAGCTACTGCAATGGGATTGCTATGCAGCAAGAAATAGGTTCTCAGCATAACAGAGAATAAAAGAGAAGGTAGAAGTGGGATTTCTGTGTTCTGGTCCTTGCTTTAGGGCGCACTTACTCAAGCTTTGTTAGACAAGAAAGCTCCTCACCAGAGTAGTCCTAAGTCCAACTGGTTTTGAAGTTAGGTTTGCTGGCAACTAAGCTCCATCCAGCCACTAGCTCACCATCACCACCTCCCTCTCCAGGGAGGAGAAAATTAACTCTATCCCAGCCAATACACAACAGACAGGCAATTAGGTTTATGAAAGTCATCCCAAGAAGCAGCTGAGCCTGCTCCTCTATGCACATTGCTGGGAGGTGATGATCAGAGGCTACATGCTCAGAATAAATGCAACTGCTGAGGCCATCTGACTCTGAAATAGTACCAAGGCAGATCCCAAAATGTAATAGAAAAGAGCAGGGATTTAAAATTATATTAAAGGAATAACATATGTGTATGGCTATCTATTATTAACATATAAATCTAAGGTGACCTCTCTTTTTGCCAACTTCAATTAGAGGGATATTTGAACAAAAATTGATCCTTTCTGCCACTTTATGTCCACTTCAATATGTCTGTGTATTGGTCTGTAGTAGGAAACGCTATCTTTCTTGTTCCAGAATATTCAGGGGTAAAAATGACACTAATTACAATGAAAAATGAAGGGGCAAAACCAACCAACTGCATGAGAATATAAGGTATTCTGGACACACAGTGTAGTCCCACCTATCAAAACTGTGTTCATAATCACGTCCCCATGCGTTGCTTTGATCAAGCTTTTTCCATCTCTTTGTTATCACCACATTTCAGATGTACTTTTTTTTTGCATTTGTTTAAGAAAAAAACCTTCTATCACACTCTTGAAATGCTTCATTTCTTTTCATTAGGTGAATGCGTTCTCCCCATGAGCATCAGCCGTTGGGAGTCTATTGCTACTTCTCTGCATCCCTGTTATCACCAGACCATCCTCTATAGAGAATTTGGAGCTTTCTAGAGATGCTCGCCACAACTCTCCTAAGTAACCTTCTCACTGGAAAAAATGAGGGTAAAAATGTGAGAAGGGAAACATAAAAGCAGCAAAAGGCTCCATCTTTGATATAGATGCAGCTGTGCAGAATTCACTGCACAGATAAACAGTGTTCTGAGAGGCTGACACTGAAATCTTTCTTGTTTGCAGATAGGCAGAAAGGAAGCTAAGCCCATCCGCCCACAGTAATTCATTTACTGCATTTTTTCTGTCTCATCTTTCCTAATCCAGGAATTGGATTATACTTGGAGAAAGGGTCACAAAGGACAACCACACTTAAGCATGATATTAGAAACAGATTAAATAATTCTTACTGCAATGGAAAACAGCATTGGTCCTCGGATAATCCACCAGATTCCCATGTGTTCATTTGTTCCCCAGCAGCTGAAAAATAGTTTAAAGTATAACCACATAATTCCCATAGAAAGCTTAGATAGCCCATGTATATGTTTTAAAAGGAAGATAACAAAGTTCAACTTTTGCAGGTGGCAACCAGGAGAAATGGCATCAAACTGGGAAGTTTCACCCACAACTGTAATTGTATTTATTCTGAAGATCTTCCCACCAGAATGTGGTTTCCCTAGGCTGCAGACTTCAGAGCTATCTGGCAAACTTACAGTACATGAATCCACACAAGAGCTGTACATGGCAGCAAGCTTTCATAACGGAATTCATCCTACTGATATTTCTCTATCTAAAATTGGAAACGGGTAGACTATGAATTATGGTCATGGTTCTTGACCTGCTAAAAAATATGCATAGTTTCCTTGAAGCTGTCTCCTTCCCTCCTGCTCTAACCTGTTTGTCATATGCCCATGTTCCTTCTTGCTAATTAACCTGGAACTCTGTAGGATCTTGGCTTGTCATTTATAGTTTATATAGCATCTAACTCCACAAGACTGTAATCATGATTTGGTTCCTGATGTTGTTGCTTAATAACTGTATTGATGCCCCAAAACACAACTCACTAAGAACCATCAATAAAAAAAGGAGAACAAAAGAAATCATATATAAACCCCAAAGTTGATGTGATGCCATTAACAGTGTCATTGAAGACCAGAAGACTGGAAAAGTGATGCTTAGTAGTGCAAGTTCCTCCATTATTATTCATTATTATTTCCTGTTATTCATTTATACTGAACACATATCAGGTTTTAGTAAATATCAGGGGTTTGACATTATCCTCCATAACAATACTTTATTTTCCAAATGGGAATGAATCCTAATTAATCTCAAAGTGTGGATGGTTTCCAAGGAAAGCACTGGTCTCCTTTTCTTACTAACAGGATGCTCTCCATGAAGGTTACATTTGTGCTAACAATTTCCTTCACGTAAGTGGATGAACACTGGATGCCACAGCTTTCATTTCAGGTACAGGGAGTGTTCATTCTACTTCCTGATTTATGCAAAAGTAAATCTGAGAATTCCTAGAAGTATTTTTATATAAAATACTAAAGTTAACCTAGAAAGTGTAACAACTGTTAATAGGTGCTGTTAATGTTAACATAATCTACCAGTCCATACTTGTGTCAATTACTGTCAGGGGCTTCCAGGAAAATGAAGCCAAGAGAAAGCCAATATTCTAACGTACATTTTATATAGTAACCTACCCTGTGTTCTCCAGTTATGATCTGCTTATTCCCCAAGGGCCCACAAACAGGATAGGAACAACTGAAAAGGAAAGGAGTCAGTTACAGCCAAGCTTTCAGAATGGTTCGTGCAAAACACAGGTATGTTACAGTACTATGTGTGCAAAGACTTATGCTTTCAGTCTTCTACTTAGAATTATATAAAAACCAGCCTGATTCTGGCTTTCTCTGTTTGTAGATCAAATGAAAAAATGAGATTTCAGTGTATTGTTGAATCTTGCATTTTCAGGCTGAAATATACGTATATAATATATATATATCTATCTACATATACACATACACTGCTGGCCTGTCCAAATCTGAATTCCTGACCCTGAGAATCCAAACCAATTTGCACTCGAGGCCTCACCTAAGGCACCAAGTGTTAATGTTTTTATTTGTTGAACCTTAAAGAGTTTTCAGTGGAGGCATGGAAGTCTCTCTAGTTAATGAAAAGAGCTAACAAAGGCTTGTTACGCTGGCTTACCTCTCCTGGACCCCATAAAGACAATCCATGGTCCCTATTGCTGCCCCCTCTCCCCATCCCAGGAGATCATAAAACTGCAGACTGAACCCCCCCATGAAATAAAGGATTACTGCATTATTCCAGTCTATAAATACACAGGCACAAGCTTCAATCACAAGCACAAGGCATGAAAGCTATGAAAGGCAGGTGCTTGCCTGGAAGGGGACCAACAGGGAGAGGATCATCATTTATACTTTTGCAGTAGTGAGCAAGTTTCTTAACAGACTTGTCCTGCTGCAGTTTGACCAAGGAATCAAATGATTGGTCTCTATCCCAACAAGCCGGTGATCTAAGCAACAACTGGATATAGAGAGGTGAGAAGAGAAATCAATGACAGAACACTAACCAGGGTGAAAGACAGTGGTCTTGGTGTGTCAGCAGCTTGTATGCTAGTACAGGCATATCAATATAGCAGAAGGGATCTTTAAAGAGGAATGCAAGAGGGAACAGAGAAATTAAGTTCTTTTCTTTCTTCATTACAAACTATCCGCCACTGACTCAGTGTCACAGAAACAAGAACTTGGAAACTGTCACGTACTTACCCCATCCTATCACGATATAGGTCTGTAGCAGTCGCCTTTCAGAGAGTACTACAGTTATCAATAACGTATGCAGGTAAATTCCTTCTACTAATAGCCAGAAATAATTTGCCCCAACAAAGTAATGCATGAAAAACTGGGCAGTCCTGCAAATTATTACAATCTGTGGAAACGAGAGACCAGGAATCGTTGTTAGTATAGAAAAGCTCTGATAACCTCTGGGTTTCTTTTGTTACTTTAGCAACCACTTTAAAGCTATCAGTGGTTGTGATACAACTGTGGTTTGCTCACGTATCTCAAGACTATCCTTGCTGCTTGGGAGAGGCTGGAGGGCAACAGTTTAAAGGCTTCTTTCTACATTATCAGAGAGCTTGAGTAGAGGTGACAAGTAGAGGAAGACTGCGGCCATGTAAGCTGGGGGATGTGTTCTTTGACACAATCTTTACATCAGAATTTATACTAATGACCTATTAAAATAATAGCCCCCATTAACATCTTGCAGGTAATTTTCTCTTGACATGAGCAAACCTTATTAATACAATATCACACGATTATGATTTATCCTTCTTTAGGATAAATCATAGTGCAAATGAGAGGTGCTGTTATGCCATTCTGTAAATAAGAAATAAGAACATTTTCCTAGCCCAGAAAAGCCTTTAAACTATTTTTGTCTCTCAATGTTCTTCCACAGCAAATACATTGTTCGATAACACTGTCTTAAAAGCAAGATTTGTGCACTCTGCTTTGTGCTATGCATACCAAAAGTGAATAAATACAGTGGTGTACATGTGCCAAAGAAATGTATAGATTTCTTCCTATAAAATACTGGTCTAAGTAGTTTTGCTTAATTGTGTGCTTCTAACTATTAATATTAATAACAAATATTAATAGTTAGAAGCACTTCTGTTATTACTATACAAGGCTA
>JANHGB010044625.1:0-12693 GCA_026283785.1 Coracopsis vasa
ATGACGGAGAAACCAAGGGTAATAAAATTACAGTACCTTCCTTTTCTAACCAGCAATTGAAGCCCCCGCTATTTTGTCGAGGTAAAAAAAGAGGGTAACTTAAGTATGTCAGCACCACAATTCATCATTATATCAAATACATTTCTCAAGCCTTAACTTCCCGCTCTTGTACTGCTTCAGAGCCCACACCTGCACACAGCACAGAGTTGTAGGAGAAAGGAGAAAGGTGCCCTGGGTGCCAGGATGCCCTGCACTGTCAATGGCAATTCCAAATCCCTCTGCAAATCTACTCCATCTCATCTAGGCTGGTAACAGCCAACAGCCTGATTCATTAATTGCCCTTGCGGCCAAGAGGGACAATAGCATCCTGGGGTGCACTGGAAGGAGTGTGGCCTCAGGTCGAGGGAGCTGATTCTCCCTCTCTCCTCGACCCTGGTGATGCCACATCTGGAGTGCTGTGTCCAGTGCTGGGCTCCTCAGTACAAGAAAGACAAGGAGCTTCTGAAGAGGGTCCAGTGGAGGACCACAAGGATGATGAGGGGTCTGGAGCATCTCTTATGAGGAGAGATTGTGGAAGCTGGTCCTGTTTAATCTAGAGAAGAGAAGACTGAGAGGGGATCTCATTAGTGCAGATCAATATCTCAAAGGAGATGGTGCCAAACTCTTTTCAGTGGTGCCCAGCAACAGGACAAGGAGCAATGGCCATAAACTAAAACACAAGAAGTTTCACATCAACATGAGGAAGAACTTCTTTACGCTGAGGGTGGCAGAGCCCTGAACGGGCTGCCCAGGGGCTTGTGGAGTTTCTGTCTCTGGAGACATTCAAAACCTGCCTGTACATGTTCCTGTGTAACCTGCTCTGGGTGGCCTTGCCTTGGCAGGGGGTTGGACTGGATGATCTCCAAGAGGTCCCTTCCAACCCTAATGATCCTGTGATTCTGTGGTTAATGGTGACGTTTATTGAAAAACACAAGAACTGAGCTGTGCAACAAGACAGGGTGTTTCAGCCAGACCGCCTAAAATTCTGGTTTACATCGATGTATACAAAATAATGATTAATAAGCAAACGTGCTAAATGTGAAATGCTTCAAAACACTGTAATTAAGATGTCTTTAGTTGCAGTAGACAGGCCGCAATGATTCCTAAACACAATTCCTCCTTACAAAATCAGTGAAGGTGTATGCTTCGCAGTCCTAACATCAAGATTAAAAAAAAAAAAAAACACAATAAAAAAAGTCCTGCCTTAGCCCCTCTGCTCACACAGGGGTACTGAGCAACCTGCACCCACAAGCACTTGCTTTCACCTAGCCTATGGGTTTGCTGACTGTGAAGGCAGCTTGTTCGGCTGTGGGAACACTCGTAAGTCAGCCATGGTTTACCTATTAAACCTTGGAATTAGCACTGGCAAATAAGGGAAGGTTAACAGACTAATCTAAGGGGAAGCAAGTCAAATCACTGCACAGTGTAGCTGAAGACATTTAGCTGCAGGAATGGAGTTTTTTTTCCCTGGCATTTCTATGACAGAAACATGCCTGGCTATGTAATCCTCTTAGTTTTCGCTCTGAAGACAGCTGCTGCGCCAGAAACTCGTGAGTAAACGAAGGGATTATAACACCATTGTCACTTAGGGAAGGGTGGAGGCCTCATGTTCCCCGGTCCCTGCTCGCAGTGAGCTCTGACCTGGCTTGGTTCCCACTAACCAACCCAGGCCCATGTCTGCACTGCTTTTCAGTATTGGTCAGTTTGTGGAGACTTAGTGGCAATAGCTAAAGCTCCCACAGGAATGTCTAGCAAACTCAAGTGTCTCACAAACTTTCTTTTTCCCTATATCCACAAATAAAACATGACCCAAAGGCCTGTTCAGGCTTCTCTGGGGAAAGGACCGAGCCTGCTATAAATCTGCACTGTATTTGTTCTAGCTGCTAGCTTTTACTCAGTCTCCTTGAGTGAGCCTGTCCAGTCCTTTGTGCATGTGTGAGCCCTCTTGGCTGCTTTGGTCTGGAGGCATGCAAAGCACAGTGTTTTAACTCACCCTCTCTAGGTCCACCAAGGACGTCTAAATTAATGCTGAATGAGCCCTTTCCCTCTTCAGGGAAGTTTAGGCACCTGACCAAAGGTGAAAAAACCAGCATCTATCCACTGGCTACCTTGGTTGGAAAAGTGCAATACTTAGGCCAGAAACGCACATAGATGTCTACATGCTTTAGAAACAGGTCTTATTCACAGGGTTTCCTTGATCCTTGACCTTAGAATAGGTCAGCATCTGATGCTTGAGGTGGCACTTTTGTCAGGCAGAGCATCTTCCGCAAGTCTATTGCCCTGTTTCTTTGGAAATGCTGTTCACATGTGAGTGAGACAGTGCCAAATGCTCTCCCCTTTCCCTTGTGCCAGACAAGAAGAACAGAGAGCAGGCAAAGCCTGACCTCAGCTCCTGCACAGCAAACAAACTGTGCCCCCAGTTTGACAAAGCACTGCTTGATCTTCTCAGTAGAGAAAGCCAACCTATGGTGTTAGCAAGGTCACTCTCTGGACACTCAGGTTTTCTTACTTCCTGTGTTAGACCTGGGAATGATCCAGATTCTGCACCAATCTCATTTGCCTTTGATCAGCGCTTCATTTCTGTTGGCAGTGTTTACACCATTTTACACTCTTTGGGATCCTTAAGTTTTTCTTAGCTCAACATCTAAATCATAGGATAGAAGTTTTACAAGAGATTTAAGTACATGGTTATGAAATTACTAGCAATGGTACTGATCCGACCTGTAATTTTATCAAAGATTAACTGAAAATTGCTGACTCCAGTGATGCTGCTGCTTGTAAATGGAAATTCCCTGGGCTCCCATCAGGGCTCCTTCTGCTAGTGTGAATAAAGGAGTTGCAACTTTCTTATAGATAGACTATGCCCACTGGCTTTTGTATTTTAAATTAAAGCCTAGAGAAATAACTCCTGCATTCAGGAACTGTATTTTTTATCCTTGCTTACCCAGAACTGCAATAAATACTAACAAAAAAAGGTAAAGAAAATTTCAGTTAAAATTAAGGATATTCGGTTTTGAGATACATAAATTTCCCCTACCAATGTAAGAAGGAAGCTTCACTTTTAAGTGTTTTAAGTGAGCTAGCTGTATGTCTTGTCCCCTGTACATTTCCATGTGTCAGGTATCTCCACTACTGGGAGCTTTGTTTGGCTCTAATATGATTGTTTGAATACTACATGGACCGGAAGTACAGAACCATTTCTATAACTGGTGGCCTAACACCAAACTGTTTTGGCTTCTGTATACACATATATACAGTTTAAATCTAAAGCTTTGGTTTTCTGAAATTAATATCTATGAAGAAGAAAATTTTAAAATTATAAAATAAAAATAAGCATTCAACCACCTGAAGGTTAGTTTAGCCACACGATGAATGCATGCATCCCAGGACAGGTACTGGAGTGGGTACCTCCAGTTGCCAGCACCTGCCACCACTTGGTTCCAGTGGTACGTGCAAAGTGCTGCCTTTATACAATATTTCCTGATTATAATACCTCCTAATATTTACAAGGTTGCAAACAGCAATTTAAGCTGTAAATAAACAAGAATAAATTGTTTATTTTTTCTTCCCCACCTGTAATATTTTTGACCTCTGATTATTATCATCTTCCCTTTTATTATCAAATAATAACTGTATATAGAACAGCAAGTCGAGAATGGCCTTGTCCATCTCAGTCAAGGCTTTCAGACTTGCAGTGTTTATTTCAGGGCCAAAATTCTTGTAGCCATCTAAAAGTATGTTAACAAATAATCCAGGCACAATGCTATGACTCACGTCTGAAGTTCATACATGGATCTCAAAACTGTATCTGAAAACCCAGGTGGAGAAGGTGGGGGTCACCATGTGTCTCTCTGCCATCACCTTCTGTTTTCCTGACCATACTGATTGCCTGCAGCTATAAGGTGAAGCAAGAGCCTGGTAGTGGTGGCTCTGACTTCCTGGTTTGAGCATGCCTGCACCGAGAGAGGCGTGAGATGTTGTTTTGTCCTTACACTCTGTGTCTTATTGTGGGGTTTGGCACCTCCTGCCTCTCTCTGGCATTCCTGAGCTGCCTGTCAGTCTGAGTGACAGTCCTCAGCTAGCAAACGGAGTATAAAAGGGAGACACCTCTATGCTTTGGACTACCAGGAGGATTTCTGAGCTTCCAGTTGCCTTATCCCTTTTCAGTGTATTTGCTGAGAGAATAACTCATTCCTGTCATGGCTAATGGGTAAGAGAAAATCCTACTAATGCTTCTCTAACGCAAAGGGCAGTGGGGATGGGATATATTCTTCTGGTAGATGTGTAAAAGGGAGTTACGTGAAATGCAGCATAGCAATAACCCCACTTCCTGTTTCCATTCTGTTTCACTAACTCAGCTTAAATGGGTGAGACAAGTGAAACATAAGCTGCTTTAGCTAAAATAAGTTCATGCTAAGACCAGATTTTGCTTAGATATAGCTGATAACATAGAATTGGTTCTCCAAACATCACTGTGACTTTCCAGGACTCTGACAAAGTGTTTGCCCAGTAACTGCCTACCCTTATTTTGTCCATAGACAACATTTTTCTTTCCACCTACAAAATCTGTCTTATTTGTCCTTTGCTATTTCACCTACCAGCTTTAAACTAAGAAAAATATCACTAGACTCAAGTAAAAGACGTATACACTGGCATAAGAGGAAAATCAAGATAATTGTTTGTATCTTCTATTAACCATATAAGCTGACGCATGCATTTCATAACATTTGAACCAATTTTTTTAAATGGTTGGAAACTTCTTGTAAATGCTTGCTCACCAGGCTTTCCAAATGCTTTTCTTCTCTATGCCAAGATTAAAGGCTTTTTAAAATTGGGTGATGTTCAAAGGATCGCTGAAGGTAAATTTACTTTAGAGATGTTCAGTCAAACCTTGTTTGCAGGACTTCATATGACCCATTTGCAAGACATGTTTTTCTTGCTTTCACACTGTTGACTTGCTCACATGATTTGCCACTGACCCTTTAATTCTCTTCATGTCTTGAGTCATTTCTGATTTAAAGCAATAAAAGACTTCTTGGGGCATTGTTTTGCATAGAATGAAGGTTTCATAGAAGAAAAAAACTTGGACAAAACAGACACACCATGTGAATGTTTCACAGAAAAGCTGCAGCAAAATGGAGATGTTAGATTCTTTTGCTCTAGCCACATTGCTGGTGCATTGGAGTTACTATTGCAAAGAGCCTCTCCAAAAGGTTTTCTCATCTCTTACAAGTACAGACTTAGTGTTCTTGTTGTTGGGTGGTTTGTGCATGTAAGCACATCTAAGCAAGACTTCAACTGGATAAAATCCAATTGGACAGGCTTCTTGCAAAGAAAAAATTTATCCCCTGTGAAAGCACAGATCTAATAACTGAGAGATTTCAACACAGGGAGAGGATTGAGAATTAATGATAAAAATCTCTTGTTTGAGTCATACATGTAATCGTATGGAAGAGCAGAGAGTAAATACACAACACTCTTTCCCAAGAAGATCTTACCTAAATGCTGTGTGTCATGGATTTGCATGAAGGTATTTGGCTGCTTCTCTTTGAAGTTGTTTCACCTCATATGTGCAAGCCAAGTTTATAGACATTTTTAAAAGAAGTACTGTCCAGAAAGAGTTTTTACAAGATGACTATGTAAGCTACTGAATAAGTTCTTTGCTTTGGCAGGGATGTAGTTTTCTTTATTTCAGTCTTAAGTTACAATGTGTACAGGACCTCTGCTCTGGGAACTAAAGGGGCAACAAAAAGGAGAGGAAAAGTTCATGATAATAGTGTGATAGCACCCAGCAGAGAAGAAGGAGAGAAAAGGCTTTTATTTTATAATACTAAGTGACTGTAGAGGTTTGGGACACATTTTCTGAAAGCAGGAATACATTTAGTAGAAGTATATTTATTTAACAAATATGAGGCTTGAAATCTGTAGGTACGCTTTTGCTATAACTCTCTCCTGAGTAGACACCTTGAGCTTCCCTCCAAAAGCTCATGCAATATTCCATAACATTTCTAGAGGAGGAAAGATCAGAGCCTTGTAGGCTTTATAAAAGCAGGACAAACCTGCCAAGAGCAAAGAGTGAGCAGTAGGTATTGAAGGAATGACAGATTTCCTGTATAGGTGACTTTTACCAAAATACATACATACTAAAATATATGTACATAAAATGCTATGTATTTTGAATAAAATATCTATTAAAAAAAACCAAACCAACAAATAACAACAACAACAAAAAAAACCACCCCAAAACAAACAGACAAACAACTGACATTGCCTCTAATATTTCACATACCTTGGATGTTCAACAGACAGCAGACTCCTATCCACCACTGGTAGTTACTTCCAAAGTAAAAACTGTATTAAACACAATATGGCAGCACTCCAGCAGATGGAATAAGCCTGATGCAGAGGAATAGACAGCAGGAGGGTCCAGAACGCAGGAGAAAAGTGATCCAATAAAATTAGGTCAGTCCGAGGTAACATGGATGGAGACTTGAAGTTTGAAAAATGTCTCTGGTACTGTTCTGTGAATTTGCAAGTCCTGCTCATAGGACTTCAGCTGAGCTGGAGAGATGAACAGTTTTCTGCTTAGTGTGGATTTGTAAGCTCTTTCGAGAAGGAATGGCTCTTCTTGAGACTTTGGAAAGAATATATGGCTGAAAATAAACAAAAATGCTGCTGTTGGTGGCTTCTGTGGTACAGCTTGGGGCTAACTCCACACGAAGTTGAGCAGATGCCTCATTTGGGCTGCATAGCCAGTATTGATAATGTGATGCCACAAGCCACACTTCTGCAGTATAGGCAGAGCCTGGGGTTTGGGCAAGGGCTGAATATGGCTACTCTATGACAGCCTCCTTCTGCTCCACTGGAAGATCCATGCAAGTACTTGTTCTAAACCAAAATCTTCCTTCATACTCACGTTTAGCCCTAGCAACAAACATATCCTTTGGCTCCCATACACCAGAATTTTTAGTCCTTTTCCTTTTTTTGGGTATTGACCCCTATTCAAGCCCAGTTCGAAATTCAAGTGATCCTTGTAGATTTCCCATCAACAGCAATCCCAAAGTGTCACAGAACCTGAGCAAAACCAGACTGCCAGTGCCTCCAGCATAGCTGAGGTACATGACGGCTCACACTCCCAGTGCAGGCAGGCTGAGTTGTGGCAGATGAAGTAGTTACGGTTGTCTGCCCCACCCTTCTGTAGGAGGTTGCTTTCCCCACTCTAATGCTGTGTATAATATAAAAACACATATGTTCTTATGCTCCTCAGCTGCTGCAGCTTATCCTCTGGTGCATTAATGTCAACTGGCTGCTTTCGGCTCTTATCTCAGGGATATGAATTCCTGCAGGCAACAAGCTCTCAAATAGTTAAACGCAGATTGCTTATGCTTTTCAGGAGCTTCTAACCTTAGGCTGTATAAGTTCCATCCCGCAGTCACACAGACAATTCCAGAGAAAAAGGATTGCTCAGTAATGGAAGGAGAAGAGGAGGGGAAGTCTCAGCTCTATAGGCACAGTTTGATACTTTCTGGTTCTGTTTCTTTCAATATACAGCTTAGACCAGCAGTTTCTGAGCCAGCCGCAAAGTGCAGTCCAGGACAAGAGAATTCACATGAAATCTTGCTGTACTGCTCCCCCCATTTGATTAATGCCCTCTTTTCTGCTCTGACTTCTGTTTCCTCCCTGGCAATAATGGGCAGGTGCCCACCTAGCTGGCTTTTTGCTCTTCCTGGCTCTCAAGCTGCTCACATCAAGGCTGGCACATCAGGAGACTCTCACCTTACCACAATATTTGTTTGCTCTTTCTGCTAAAAAGCATGGAATTTGCCACTGGCAGGAGGATGTGGCAAGCCTCTCCATCCTGGCCAGAACAGGAGGAGAAGATGTAACAGTAATCAGTTAGGAGGTTCAGAGTTGGGCTTGAAAGTGCCTTGGTTCAGTCTGGGAGAATCAGTTAAAATCATGGCAAGTTGCCCAAATGACTATTTGAAAGAAATGCCCATTGTTGACAAATGTTGGCACATTTTTTTCTTTACTTGGCATCTACTTTGGAGGAGAAATTCAAAATTATCAAGCAGTCCTTCTCTGGGCTTCAGTGCATGTGCTGGTTTGTAATGGATTCATTGAACTGTGAGTCATTTGGAGATTAATCTATTTCTCTTTCTTCTCCACTCTGTTCTTTGTCTTGGTCTTATGTATTAGTTTGGACTTAATGCCTTTGAAACTGGAGGTACTTTTGGGCGGTTCATCACAATAATAACCCTTCCTAATCTTATTGATGGACGGCTGGATAGACTTCTGAAAACTATAAGCTATTATGCAGGATAAAATTCTATTAAAATGAGGAAAGGACCAGCCTGGGTAGGTTTGTATGTGCATCAGAGATCAGTGCATGAGAGAATTTTATTGTGTGCAGACTCTGTGTTTAAAATGAGTCTTGGTCACCCTTCATCACTAACTTTTTGCTAGGATAACCACACATATGGGCGAAGGAAAGTGTCTCTAGCATGGGGTCTTGCAGGGTGTATGAAAGATTGCTGCTAGAAAACATAGAGAGAATGCTTTTCTTCCTGTGCTTCCTGTTCTGTTGTGTAGTGTTGCTACACGCTGATAGTCTCCTGCTTGCTTTACACTGCTTGTTTGCACATAGAATGCTCCTGAACAAAACACCACCACCATCCTCATGTTTATTTCAGTGCATGGGAAACTGCAGGAAGGCTTATTAGCAAAAATTTTGTTAAAACAAACTGTAAAATAACCTGAGGGAAAGCTCAAGTTTCGTTACAGGTTACCTGCATTCTTTAGATACGAACATGAACCGTGAGCTCTATGTTTTTTAGAGCAGCACTGACAGGAAGGTGAGGGGAGAAGAGAAAGCTCTCCTGATGTCAAGCTGAAATCCAGAACACAGAGTGACATCAGAAGATGGTAGAAGTGATTTGCAGAAATAATAGCAAGCATCTTTTTTCGCTGTATTTCTTCACAGGGAAGCCTTAAATCATGAACTTTCTACACTTTTCAACGAGATGTGGGATATGGATGTTAACCGCCTTATGCCTGGGAAAGACTACACAATTGATCTGCAGGTAACCAATTGCTAAGTCACATAAGGATTAAGGGCAATATGGTAATGTAGGAAAAGGTGTTGGTAAAACATCATTTTGCCCGTGCTTTATCATTTCCATTAAATGCATAGGCAGGATTTGCTAATAATGGGAGAGAGAACAGTACAGAGGACACATTAATGATCCACACTACCTGGGCGTTGGTTCCAAGTGGAAAAATCTTTCAGGTATCTGTCTTGAGTCCTATAATATATCTTTATATATTATAAAGATATTTTTTAACTTGGGTCCTACTTAATATCTCTATCAGTGGCCTGGAGGAAAAGATGGAGTGTGACCTTTCTAATTATGCAAATGATGGCAAACTGTGGTGTTGAAGTTTCATAGGAAGACAATTCCTAACAAAAAATCCCAAAAGCATTATGGGGTTTGTTTTGATTGTTATAAAGGCAGGCACTGTCTCCTCTAAGGACATCTTACTTCTTTCATTGTTTTACTCTCATGTTTCTCCTAGGGAAAAGCAGGTGCTGCACAGCAAGGTGACAGTGCAGCCAGACGTCTGTTTCACAATGTAAATGAAGAACACCTGAAGAGCATAAAAACTTTTGCAAGTGAGACACATTCTTTTGTTAATGGTGGAAATGACATGAAGAATCTGTGTTGGGTTTTAAGTATTTGATAATATATAACATCCTATTTAATTTAGATGGTGATGAGGATCAGGCCTCATATAATTTGAAAGTACCTCCCACAACATTTGCATGGATGTCACCTGTAGCCTCAGGCAGAACATCCTTTTGTCCTCAGCCAGATCTAAATTTCTCTGTGGTTCTTCCACTACAAAGTGAAATGGAAGAGACTCTTACCATTGCTTTCATGTTATTCTGGGTATTGAAAAATATGTCAGTCATCTTTTCTCCTTTGCTCACAGCTTCTAGCCCTTTCAGATAACACGAAGTCCACAGCTACTGCTTGCATCTCTGTGGAAGGCTATACTTTAAGCATGTCTATGAATGCATGTTTCCTTCCCTGATTTTCTTTTTTCCAGATAGAGTTACATTAACAGCCAGTGTAATGGGGAGCACTGGTTTTCTCTGTTCCCCCCACTCCTCTCTGAGCCACACAATCCTGTGCTTAGTGAGGGCAGCTCTGGTACTCAGTGAACCCTACATTGAGTCCCTTCAGCTCACTAACCTGGCAGGGAATTATTTAGGTTTTTGACCTCACGTACTTTTCTATCAGTTTGGTGTGATGAATCAGCCCCGAGAATCCACAGTGTCAGAGCATGAGTAGATGAAGTGATGGCAGGGAACAGGGGACAAAACCCATTAACCCATTCACTCAGTGGCCACGTGCCCAAACTCAAGCCATCTCATGTAGGTTTATGCTGTATTATTCCTCTCCTGAAGTAATGCCCACAAAGCCTCCCACCAGCTTAGCTCAAGTTCATAAGCCTATGTCTGTAATTTTGGTGGCCAGATATAATTTGTTTTGGTAGAAGGTCATTACTGCTTCAGCACTTGGTTCCATAAAGAAGCTCAATAGTGAGCTGTTTATCTTAAAAAGAAGCTCAATAGTGAGCTGTTTATCTTAAAAAGAAGCCCAGCAGTGTTCTAGCCTGGAGTCACCCCCAGACCTACACCTAACAAACAATGTACCCAGGAATGAAATTTGACAAATAAAGGAGCATTGTTCTCTAAGGCCTGTCAAGGCATATTATGTGGCATCTTTCCATTGTGGCACTCTCCAATGTCTGGATCACAGGTACAATTAAGCCTTTGTTCATCAGAATGAGCATGCTGAAAGTTTCTCTTTTTCTGCAGCCTTTATTTCCTTATTGGACAACTATGAGACATCAACTGGTGTAGCAGAAGTAGTGACTCCAGAAGAAATAGCTGAAAACAATCGTTTTCTTGATGCTATCTTAGCAACAAAAGTAATGAAAGTGAGTAACGCAGATATTTTTTAGTCACTGAAAACACTGAATTAAGATGTAAACTGTTGTGTATATCTTGGTATTCTATCCTTTAGCTAGCTCATGAATATCTGCTTAAAAAAAACCTAGCAAAGCCAAACCTTGCCGATTTCAAACATCAGCTCTATGACATCTGGTTCCAGCTCTACGCCAGGAAAGGAGGAGACAGGTATGTTTAATGGATATGGCCCCTGCTAATCTCTCCACTTTTCTGACTTAGGTAAATATAAGCCAAACTGCTGTCTGTTACAAAAATGACTGGAAGACAGCCTCAGGTGTTCATTGCTCCCACACAGATTGTGTTTAAAGACTTACTGATACAAGCAGTACTGACCCTTGGGGTACTCAACTGGTGAATTGCCTCCAGCTGCAATTTATGTCCCTAATCACAGGCCTTCAACCAACAGACATTCATTCATTCATTCGCCTTTCAGCCTACCACATCATCCACTTTTCTAATCTGTACTTTATCAGTTTGTCTATGAATCTGTTATGGGAGACAGTGCCAGAAGCCCTGCTAAAATCTGGATAAGCAGCAGTGATGCATCTGTGGCACTTACTAGCAACTTTCATGATCAAATTTAGAACTTGTGGCTAGATTTTATTGCAACTTTTATGCAAAGTAAGAAAGAAAACCAAACAAATCCAGAAAAAAAAAAAAACTACTCATAAATCAGCCTAACCAAGCTTGTACATCTTACCTTTCACCTATACCCATCTGAATTATTTAAACACATAAGAGACCTATATATTATTCTTTGGTTTATTACAGCCCTGATTCTTGTGGTTTTGAACACGTTTTTGTTGGAGAAACGAGGCGTGGTAAGCAGATCTTAGGTCTGCACAACTGGGTGCAATTTTACCTTCAGGAAAAGCGCAACCAAATTGATTACAAGGGATATGTCACTCGGAAGAACAAAACCAGGGTAAGAACAAACAGGGTGCCTTTGCAAGTAAGACAAATGGATATGGAGATAAAAGCTGTGGCAATGAACAATGCCATCATAGGCTCAAGTGTTTTGAACCTAATTTGCCCAGGTGTATATAAGAAGAAATACGAGCATGCCCTCAGGTCCAGCTTCTTTTTTGTTTTGTAAACCCTATTTTAAAAAGTAGTAATGGTGGTTACAGAACCACAACACTGCTGAAGCTTAACTGAGATAAATGATCACACATGCTCCAGAAGACAGGGAAAAGACTGTGCTCCAGCAATAGCACCCTGGCAAAGCAAGGATGACTGAATCTCACAATGCTCTCAAAAATCTTGAGTCAGAAATTCTACCTGCCTGGCTGCAGCTGTTTTGGAAATTATTCTGTTGTTCTGTTTATGCTTTCAGCCCGACAAAGATGACCAAGTTTTGAGCATCCAGTTCAGCTGGAAGGGCTCTGTCAAGCCAATTGGAAGCACCTTTATTGGTGTCAGCCCGGAGTTTGAATTTGCCCTTTACACCATCATTTTCCTGCTGTCTGAAGGAAAAGTCACACGTGAAACAGTGAAGATAGAGGAATACAAGCTACAGATAGTTGTTTGCCGCCATGGGCACCACATTGGAACAGCATATCCAGTACTCCTCAACACCAGTAGTGAAGACTAGTACCTACAGTGATCAGGCAACT
>JANHGB010044625.1:15134-26069 GCA_026283785.1 Coracopsis vasa
CATGAACAGGTAACTTGGGTCAGTTCGCTCCGATGTCTCCACAAAAAACACATTCCCTGTGGAAGGAGGGGGCCCACCAGCAATGGTGCGTGGAGAAGGAGCACAGCGGATTTCAACAGGCAAGCTGTAGAGCTGGCCTCTGCCCTTAGGGTCCTCCGCCATTCTCCAGTACAACATGATGGAGGCAAAGGACATGAACTTAAAGGCAAGGATAAACAGAGCCCTGAGCTTGTGGCTCAGCACCACCCTGGTCAGTTTTAGGAGGCAGCTGGGCATCCTGAGCATTCTTGCTCCCGTCAGAGCCTGCTCTCCCAAGACAGTCGTGATCTGGAGGGAAGGAAAGAAGAAAAATACATTGACAGGGAAGGCAACAGACCACGAGCCTTGAGGCAGCGCTGTGGCAGAGCCACATGCTGAGCTCTCCTTCATGCAAGTGTGCTTCAACTGCACCTTTAAGTCACCTTTAGAAAAGCATCCTGGCTTCTTCATGCTGCCACCGTGCCCACAGGGCTCCGTTAGAAACAACAGCCCATGTTCAGGCTGCGAGGTTATGTGACAAAGCTCATCTGCACACACACAAAATGCATACAGGGACAGCGGCAGGAGGGGGAGCCCAAATAAATCCTGCCAGGTCTATCACAGGGGCCATCAGCCCCTCAAAGTCCCACCTGCCCAAGCCTAGATGAGCACAACGGCAGGCAGGATCCCACATTAAGGACTCTGGAGGAACCAGCACCATGTTTAGGCCCATCCCAGGGCTGTCCAGGAGTGAAACCCACCACCAAAAGCAGATCTCTAGATCACCCTTTGGAGTAAGGGGGTTACAGCTTAGGGGTGGGACATATTATGGGCTGCAGGGAAAGAACAGTTTGGAATTACACAGGACTTACTATATTTAGGAACCAAAGGTTGGACAAGACCCTAACTCGATGATTTTGGGAGGAACAAGAGTGGGAAAATAGAGATGTAAGCAGATTACAAGGGCCAGATGCAGATAAATAGCTTGCTGGTCAGTACGTTTGCCTGGTGATGCCCTATGCCTGATCAGGCTGTCTTGTCTTCTTATTGAATTCCTTTCTGACTCTTTCCTGGGTGAGATCCTTCAATTCTGTGTACACATGTGCATATTGGGGTGTGAACATCTGGGGTCTAAGCCCAGCTGCTGGAGGGAAACACCTATGTATATTCTCACTTGTGGACTTCCATCCTGTCCAGCCATAGAGTGGAGAAGGATGAGGCTGTTAGTGCTGCCTATGTTCATGTGGGTGCTCCGAGTGTCTGCCTGAGAGCTGTGTGGCCAGCCATGCATAGGTACGTACATATACAGTGTATGTATGTGCTTTGTGTGTGTGTGCCTGGTGAATACATCTTCAGCCTTGCTACTGTCTGGACACAGAGCAGCAGCAGTCTCACCTCTCTTGGGCTGTTGGATCTGGTATGATTTGTTGTCCTCTAGCAAAGATTACTCTCCTTCAGAAAATAAAACACAGTCAAACCTCTTCCTTTGTTTATCACAAACCAAGACTGACCCTTAGTTCCCTGGATGCATACTGTGTTTGCCACTTATAAGGAAATACAGCACTTGGTCCATTTTATCTTAATCAGTCTATATTTTCACATTAGTCCATTATTTTCAAACCAGACCTGCACACAGAGAATCCCAGATACTGTAATTTTAGATTCTCTTCTGTCCTCCAGTTTGCTGCCGTACTACTGAACCTGGTACCTGACAGTGAGTGGGACAGCTGCTTCTGAGGTTTTTCATTTCCCAAGAGGAGAAGCCAGCCTTCCCAAAACTGAGAACTCACATAAAACCCCAGTGCTATCATCTGTTCCTGTCGAGAGGTCTCATCTCCCATAATCACAGAATGGTACTTGTTTCCCTTCCATTTATTCCCCAATATCCACCGTGTGTCCCATATTTGCCACAAAGCTCCACAACATGGTAGTGTTCATTATGTTCCTTCACACAGTACCTCTGTTCTTGACTGTGCTATTAATTTTATATTCAAGACTTTAGGTTTAGAGAACTTAACACTTTCCTTCACTGGAAAACAAAAACAAAGCCAAAAACCAAACACCTTTTTCTCTTCTTTCACCCTTTAAAACCCTTTCACACTTTGTGAAAGAGAATCGAACAGTATGACTGGTGAGCCTTCAGTACAGCAATCATCTTTAAAAGACACATTCTTCTCTTTTCCCAACTATTCTACCCACAGTGCCAGACTCAAGTGTAGGATGACACCTATATATGTACCCTCCTGTCAGGCAGCTAAGTTGGGATACACAGTGCTATTTCTGCTTTTACAAGCCTAGTGTGACTGTCCTGGCCAGGCCCCAAGTTTAGATCTTGGAAGTCCACACGTAGATTTAACCATAAAGAGGTATGCTGCAGCAGATGGAAGAATAGAGCTGGGTTTATTTCCCAGAAATAGTCTTTAACAGTCTGAAATAAGGTATGTCAAGGCACAGCCTAATGGAAGGCCACTGTCGTCAATATGCCGATGCCTCCCTCAAAGCCTGCATTGTCAAAATGGTGCCAGGCTCTCAATGAAGAAAAACCAGTAAAGTTTCACAAGGAACATGTTCTTTAAAGAAAATAAAATAATAATAAAAAAAAAGTCAAAAAATGCAAAACATTTTAGTGTCTTTTTAATCTCTGTTGCCCTTTTCGTAAGAGTTTACATAATTTAAAAGGAATAAAACCAATCCAATCCAACAGTGAAACCAGAAGTTTTGCGAGACAAACCAAAAATGTGCAGAATATAGGAGAGGACTCCATTATGTCTGCTACAGATCGCTGTGGGTCAGCTTAATAACTGAACAGAATTTTCCATTTCAGATTAATCACTCTTCAGTTCGGAAAAAGAAAATGAAAAAGAAAAAAAACAAAAATCTCCACTGATATTTTTTTCTCTCTCAGTTTTTTTCTTCTTTGTCATCCTATGAGTCTTCAACATACCTGTAGTGTCTCAGAGAGACTGCATTGGAGGGTAGACAACGACACATCATCCAGCTGGTAGCACCAGGCAGTCGTGTGCCTGGGAACAGCCACATCACAGTCAGCTGCCATTCTTCTCCATACCCTCTACTTTCCTTGAGACTCTAGGAGAGTAACACACATGTTCTTTCCTTATAGTTACAAGAAATGGCAAGACCTTGCCATCTCCCCGCCCTCTCTGCTCTCCCTTTTCTCTCTACTGCTCCACTCGTGTTTGGAAGGAAGAAGAGCGAGGGAGGGAGATTTATTCTAACCACGTTACACCCGGAGTACACAGTGTAGTTGCTGCTAGGCTTGCAGCAGTGCACCAGCAAAAAGCTTGGGAATGGGGGAAAAAGAGACGGCCGCGCAACTTCACCCTGCAGAAATAACACATCAACGGCAGACGTCTGCTCCAGCTCTGCCCCACAATGAGTCTTTTACAGCCTGAAGATAATGCTTTGGAAATAAAACTGCGTCTATTCTATGGCTTTTGCCCACACAACTTGTTCAAAGATCACCACCTGTGAATGCCTGCAACTGGCTGGTGCTGGCCCTCCTCTAGAAAGCTCTGCTTGGGAAAATGCCAAAGCACTGACACAGCAGTACAGGGGTAGCACCAGTCTCACACACAGAGAGGGGAAACTCTGCACAGATTACATCCACATGGGGTTTGTACCTGTTTGGCCATACCACTGCTAAACAACATTACATCCCAGCATATTTAATAGACTGCAGTAGGCAAAGCATTCTTGACTTGGAGAACTTAATCTAATTTATTACAAATTATAGGAAACTTTTAATTACCAATTCAGATATTGCGGGGGGGGGGGAGGGGGAAGGGATGGGGACACACAAACCAAAAATTAAACAACACTTTGGGAAACACCTTTCCTCCTCTCTCCGCAGGCTCATCTTCAGCACAACATCTCTCCTCCCCTCTATCCTATCTCAACTTCGCTTTGTTTTCACTGTGGGTTACACTCAGTCTGTCCCAATTCCTTCGGTGAGGCAACAGGCACAGGAGGCTGTGGGGCAGTGCATGACAGTTTCTTTTGGCTGCTCCTCGCATCTCACGTTTCCCCCTCTGCTCCTTGCTTCTTACTGCTTGTCTGCTCCAGCACAGGTCATCCACAACCTGCAGCCCTTCCATGTCTACCTGCCCTGGCACAAGTTCTCCATGGGTCACGGTCCCTCAGGGGTATCCCTGCCCCAGCATGGATTGCAGTCCCTCAAGGGTATCTTCTCCAGCACAGAGTGCTTCCTTCCAAGAGAGCATCTCCCTCCATGAACCCAACAGCATCCCCTTCTGCATGTCTTCTCCACTTCTTCCACCCTTTACTTCAGACATGTCTCCTATCATGACTCCAGACATGACTCCTATCTCCTTTTGCATGTTCCCTTGTATCTCCTCTCACATCTCCTCCTGTCTCCTCACATCTTTGCTTTTGTGTCTCCTTTTTTGTCCTAGCACATGTGCTTTTGCACCTCCTGCCCCATGCCACCTTTTCATGTCCTTTTTCATGACTTCTCATGTCTCCTTTTTTTCATCTTCACATTTGTCCTCCCATATTTGTCTTCACGTGTGCCTTTCTGTGTCTCCTCCCATGTCTCTTTTCTGTGACTCTATCCCTAACAGTTTTCTTCAATACGTTTGAACAGAAGCACTGTGTGCTGCTCTGACCAGTTGCAGTTTTGATATGCAATGGGTTGGTTTTGTTTGATTAGGAGTTGGCTGGAACCAGCTGGAACAAGCACAGGGCCCTGTCCACACAGGTTACCCCTGCAACATCTGACACTCCACCCCCTGCCAGCTATGCCTAATACAGAGTACCTTGCAATGTTTAAATACAGAGAAGTCCCTAAGTTGTTGGGTTTTTTCCTGTAAGGATGAAATCTGGATTTGGATATTGGATTACCAACTGGTGAACAGTCCTTCACTACATAGTGCAAACAAAATCAGCTATAAAACACTATAGTGGGCAAGGTTACTGGCTTCCTGAATGACTCATGTATTTATTTCCCTGTGTGGTAACATCTGCTTTCAAGGGTTCCCTGAACAATGATTTAGAAATTGCTTAAACAAACAAGCAAAAAGAGTTTCTGTAAGTGTCATCAGTTACCTACTTGCAGCGCAAAGGGCTCGCAAACAATGCACTGATGGCTTCACCTTCCAGAGAACTCATAACTTGCTCAAGCCTGTCGACAGCTTACTCTAAACATCTGCTTAGCACATGAAAGGGCTCTACTCGTTAAGCAGGAAGGTAAGGACAAGGATGCCCCAGCACTGCTACCCACCCATACATCCTTCAGAAAGCAATGCTTTGTGTTGCAGCTAAGCCAGCCTAAGGAAAAGTTCCCAATGAAACATGGATTCTTCCAAGAACCAGAGGCAGAAAATTTCACCTACAAAAGAAATACGAAGCTTTTCTGGTGATTTAGTTAGCACAGAACAGCTCAATTGAAGCACAAACCTGAGGCTGAGTAGTTAAGAGAGCACTAGGGCTCCCTCAGCACTTCTCCCTGATGAACAGTGAGGAAATAAGGTCCCAGTTTGGTTTCTTTTAAAGACACTCAACAACTGAACAAGAAAGAGATATCTCAGGCAGTAAATAAGTGCAACAGATTACAACAGCTGGTTTTTCAGCAACAACAGCAAAAGAACCAGGCTCCTCCAGCGCAGTGAAAGCACCTCTAGAGCTAGAGCAAAAGCTCCATTCCTTCTATCATGTCTCCTGTTATGTCATCTTCCTATCATGTCTTACCTGAAGCTACAAGATAGGTGATAGTAATACACCACTGAAGCCCCATCTAGTAATTTTGATTGATGAGACAAAGCAAGTGGAATGACCACAACCACAGAAATGACTGCCACACCAATGCAAACATGCAGCTGCGTTTGTTTAAAATTCACTCTTTTTTTTTACTTTAGAGATGCTTTGTGCCTAAAAAGCAAAACAAACATGAATGAGCTCTGAGCAAGGAGTTTCCCTGGCCCTGTCAGAAAGAGGCACTTCAGGACTTTGCTGGGACAGCACAGAGATGATTTAGCAACAAACAGGTATGACAGCAATGAGAGTCAAGAGCCAGGTCCTCCCTCATGGAAACCAAGGACTGCACTGTCCCACGGGACAGGGGCCAGACCTGTTGAGTTCATTTACTGTGGTGCACGCACCATGGAATAAACTTGTTATTTTCAAGTACCTTTAGTATAGTACTTTCTGTGCAGGACAGTGTGTCACATCCCAGCATCAACCACAACATCCATCCCAGAAAGTGACCTTCACATGCTGACAGATACCACCTCCTACTTCAGCCCCAATGGTTAGTTAACCATGGCTGAAGCAATATGCTGCTGGCTCAGCAAGGCATAGAGGATGCCATTCAAGAGTTTCCGTACAGCAGATGGGGCTGCAGTTCACCGAAGGTGGTATAGCAGAAGTTTAGAGCATTTCTACACAGGCCAGGTTAAGTGCTGGTGTTAAATGCTTTGTTAAATATGCTCCCTAATATCAAGTTTTCCCAGATTAGCATTAGAAAAGATTCAGAGTCTTTTTACTGCTGCTTCATGAAGAAGGTCAGAGCCATAATTCCATTCTTCTCTGCTGACACATTTTAACCCTTGCTTTTGTTTATCTCAGAAAGCCATGACAAGTTTGTGGGTTTTGGGGGTGGGGGGAGTGCACATATAGCTTTTCCTCTAAAAGCCACTGGAAACAAAAGTCACAAGAAAATACAGGCAATCTTTAAAGTCTCAAACTAACGTCAAAGGAGAATTGTCAAGGTAGAGCTTTAAATAACTTTTGGTGCACCAAATTAAATATATTAAATTTGAATCTAGAGCTAAGGCAATTTAGAATAACCAGTGGGTTATTCCCATCAAATACATTTGGTGTTAAAGCACCCTTAAGTATAACCAAAAAAACCTGAAAATGGCTGCTGAAAAGTTTACATAAATCCCAGTTGCCAGTTACTGTGTTTCAGGGCAGCTACAGGTATGCATTTCCTTCCTTTCAAGCACAGTGGAAAACAGAAGCTTGCAAAGCTTTCACCAGGAACAAAGTAGGAAAAAAACAGAGCTACACATTACACAAATTGTCAAAGCCAAGTGTGCATCATCTCTCAGTGCAAAGACCATACACAACACTGCTCTGCACTGTCCCTCCACTTTTATCCCTTTGCTCTTTCACGTTTCCACATTTGCCAAGAAAAGTAAGCAGGAAGTGATACTCTGAATTGTTACTATGTGCTGTGGAGAGTTATGGTCAAGGGTGGTCTTTAGAAATACTTGAAATTAGACAGCCTGCAGCAGAGAGGTGGAAAAAGGACTCATGTTTGGCACCATGCTTTTTGGTTCTCCTCCCATTACAGATTATATGGAAGCAGATGCAGGTCAGTCTGTATGAAGCCATTCATGGAATCATAGAATAGTTAGGGCTGGAAAGGAACTTTAGATCATCTAGTTTCAATCCCATGGGCAGGGACACCTCACACTAAACCATGTCACCCAAGACTCCGTCCAGCCTGGCCTTGAACACTGCCAGGGATGGAGCATTCACAACTTCTTTGGGCAACCTGTTCCACTGCCTCATTCGCATGATCGTAGCCTAATGAGGAAACTTGGTGGCCTTTCCAAAGGGTACATCACGTCCCAGTGGGAGCAGAAGGCAATGCAAGGAGTGCAGTGGAGCGAGGAAAGATGCCAGGATCACTGCATGGCACAAAGGAGAGGAGGAGCATTTAGGGACAGACCTGGGTAGGAAAAGCCTGGCAACATCAGGAACCCAGCTAGAGTGCATAGTCAAACTGATCTCTTTTTTTTTTTACCCAAAATAGTACAGGACCATCTTATTCAGCACCCTTTCAGGAAAAGTTTCCCAAAACTGTTTTTGTAGAACTTAGTGTTTAGGTCTTCTTTAACTGAAAGGAGCAGGTTTTGTACCTCACAGCTTTTAGCTTTCAAGATACAGACCACATAACCCCCTCATCAATACTTAAAATAAATAGAAGGCAGGATTTGGCTGGAAAGTAGAAACAAACAAAAGCGACAGATGCTAGCAGTAGATCAGCTAGCAAACTGATACAGCCCTTTGCCACCAGCAGCTTTCAAATAGTAGTTTCCTATTACTGTATTTGTAGAAAGCCATGCACACTCATTGTATAATGGGACCAGAAGCTGTGTATAAAATTTAAGTCTAAACAGTATTTTAACCCTCACCACTCAATAAAACACTGACACGTGGCTAGAAAAGAAGCAGCTTTTTGAACTACGCCTGGTCAGCAAGTGTGCAAATCCTGTTAATCACCAGTATTACTGCTGCCTACAAGCTTACAAGGGCTTCATAGTGGATCTTGCAAACGTGCTGAAGATGCTGTCCTCTTCTACAGGGGAGTCAGTTGTTAATGCTGCTGGATGCCCAGTTGCATCCAAGTGAAGAGATGCAGTGTATCAGATCATACTAATGATTAAACACTTCAAGCCTTATAGACTGATGTATAGTGATTTTTCCTTCTTCTAATCTGTACTACACTTTCAGTTTTTAAAATCCAGAGACACACTGGACAGGAAAGATGGCCCCACAGTAGACTACATGTGGATTCAGGGGATTTCTATTTATTTTATTGATCTGGAACAGCTTCTTTACAGGCCAAGGAACAGTTCACTTAAAACCCAAACATAAAATCTCACCTCCTACTTGAAACCATAAGAAAATCGATGTCTAAATTTCTTCAATGATCTTAGGGGTTGTTTTTCTGTCTCTAACACAACCCTCCTTCCCTGAATACGGAAGGAGTGCTTTCCTATCTGACAGAGCCACTGCAAGGCTGAACATATTAAAGACTGGGAGATATTAGCCCATGTATCTTGCACAGACAGGAGATTTTGTGCAGTTATACAAAAATAAAGACTGTGAACATTATGTGAACACTTTTTAATAGAAAAAATGTAAATACTAACATGTTTATACTTAATCCTTTGCTCGCAGGGGAGCAGTTAGTTCACAATGCCATAATCTGAAGTTCCACCAGACCTCATTCAAGCAGAGTTCCCAGCCCCAGTTTAAGGTAATTGTGAAAGCCAGAGGAGACAAGTGAAGAAGCGAGTTGCAAGCAAAGAAGTGAGTTGGTAACGAATCACCTGTTTCCCAGTGAAAGCACTACACAAAATAAACTTTGTGGATCTGTTCTGGAATCTGAACAGCCCAGCAACGCAAGGAGTTTGAGTGTTTGTTTAGTCAGGAGTGCCTGTGAGAAGAAACGGACCCCAGACAAGAGCAGAGAAAGGGATCTCAAAGCCAGATGACAGAGTTCAAGCTTTTAGCGGCATGGAAAGTGCAGCTCTTAGGGAGCTAAATGATAGCACAGCTCTGCTGATTTACTGAGGGCCTGCCAGAACAGACAACACGGGTGTCCTCAATCTCTCCTGCCATCACATAATGGAGCCACAACAGTGCTGGTAACAAGTCTCATCCAGCCCTATACACTTCTTCTCTGATCTCCCCTTTATGTACGGAACAGGCATGGTTTTATATGGTAACTATGACTGGCGCACACAATCACTTCTCTCTATACTAATGACCAAACAACTGCAGCAAAAGCTAAGATGGAAGTAGAATTACTCATAAGCGCCTCATGCCAAAGCATCTGCTGATGACGCAACAGAACCAGGGCAGTGGGTAACTAATTGGGTAACTAATACTCGACTCCTTCCTCAGGCTTTTCCTTGATGCTCCTCTGACCCTGCTGTGATTGGCCCTGAAAGCTAAAGCACCAAAAAGTCCATTCTGATGCAGAATTTGGTTTTCTTACTTCTTTAGCTCCCAGAACTGGTTTTGCTCCACTGCAGGGTGAGACAGGCACAAATACGGGCACAGGGAGAGAGATGCAAGAACAGGCAGCCAGGGATCTGCGTCCTTCTAATATCGCTGAAACTTAGTTGTGTGGTAACACCAAATTGCACACTGAGGCCTTCACAGTCCACAGCTACTGAACTTGGCCCCCGAATACCTCTGAGAAGACAGAACTTAGTTAGAGCCACTGTCAGATGGAGACAGGCAGTGCCTTGAGAGCCAGTAGAAAGCCTGTGAGAAGGAGAACTTTGGGCATGGCTACCAGAACTACACACTAAAACTAATTCATGGCAGGCAGACTGCTCTTCACCCAACATTACACTCTCAGGCCCTCAAGGATGACTGCCATTTCTGTGTTGTCAAGTGCACATGAACAAGAGGATGGTTTTCACGTATGACTCCCTAGTCAGTGCTCCCTCCTACAGAGGCTTGAGATGCTGCTGAATTGCTACAAGAACCAAAAAAGAGGAATTAGAGTTTTGCATGTTCTCTGTCTTCCATGCAACAAACCCCATGAATAATATATAGTGCACAACCATCAGAGCTCAGCAGAAGCTAGAGAGAGTTTCTTCAGGGTTAAGCAACATCCAGTCTATTCTGAGCAACTTCTTGCATGTTAGGAAACAACATGTTATTTTCACTGGAATAGCTCACTCTTAGCCAAAGTTTTAGTAGTCTCACTACTGTGAGAGTTACATATTTTCTGACACCTCTTCCGTTGGGGCTTTCTTACCCTTCTTGCCACAGGAAGAGTTTGTACAGTTCTATTGCAAGTCTCGATCTTTCTCCCTCAGACCTTACCCCTGCTCAGACTCCGACGTTTTTCAGGGCACGTCTGCCTGGGAACACGCCGGCCAACTGCATCCTCCTCTGCCACCACTTCTGCTGTTTTTCCACCCTCTCACCCAAGCCAGCCCATCACTGCTGTCGGAGAGGAATTGCACATTTCTCCATACCATCAAACTCTGTCCTCCTTCTATTGTGCTGCTGCCATCCCACCCGGACTCACAGCATCAGCGTTTGACTGAGCCCTTCTCAAGTGGGATGCTCCTGTTCTCCGGTGGGATGGAGCACTTTCAGGGGCTGACACTGTACATGCAGCTC
>JANHGB010044625.1:26169-46496 GCA_026283785.1 Coracopsis vasa
GCTCCCTTTCCCCGGGGCTGCTATATTCAACCGCACCCTCTCCAGCACCCCCCAACAGCTCTGCCTGCACAGCAGAAACCCTCACAGAGCTGTGCAGGGATCCGAGAGAAGCTCCCCTTTACAGCCTCAGCTTCATTACCACCGGGAAGACCTCCCCGCCTGCCGGGACCGCGGTCACTGCTGCCTGCAGAGCTCCCACCGGGCGCGGCAGCCGCAGGGAGCAGCTCAGAGCTGCCGAGGGATCCCGGCTGAGGGCAGCACGGCTGCTAGTCCGTCCATCCGTCTCCAGCCTGGCAGCCCTCCCGGACGCTGCTCCTGAGGAGGCGAGCAGAACTGTTTTGGGACAAGACCGCTGGGCAGGTCAGCTCCAACCCGCACGTAAGGGCTGCTGCCCACCACCGCCGTGGACTGTTCATGGAAAAGTTCCCCGTGGAAAAATACACTTTTTCCTAAGCGGCGAGGGAGGACGAAGCCACCCAGCCTCGGCTCACGGGCAACCCGAGACCCGCTTCTCCGTCGCGGGTCAGCACCGCCCTTCCCGTTGCCCTGCCCGTTAGCCCCTGGTCCCCCACATCCCGGCTCACCTAGGGGGCCGCCGCTCCTCGCCCGCCGAGCACCGCGGCTCCCTCCCGCAGCACCGAGCATCAGCAGCGGCTCACGCCCGTCCCCCCCTCGCCGGTCCCGCCTCCGGCCGAGCTCAGGCCACCTCCTTTCAGGGCAGTCCCGTCGGGGAACCGTACCCGTTACTCACCGGAGATGCGGGGCCGGGCCCATGCCCTGGAGCGAGCGGCATCGCCCTTCCCGACGACAAAGAGAAACGGCCTCTCTCCGGGTACGGCCGCTGCTGCCCTGGGGGAGGTGGTTTGGGGGTTGATCCATAATGTACCGCTTCAGACTGCTGCAGGGCTTTTTTGTTTCTTTTTTCTTTTCTATCTCTCTCTCTCGTCCTCACCTCCGGGAATTTCTCCTCTACCCACGGCTGGTAGGGAGCTGTCAATCCGATCCACGCTCTCCATCCCAGCTTTACCTCTTGTCACGCTGCGATATATCAAGCGGAGCTCAAGTCACGATGCGTGTGGGTGGTTGGCAGGGGATTGATTAAATCGACCCTGGTCAGAGACCTCACGGCTCGAAGGACTCGTAAACCTCCAAGAGGAGGAGGAGCAGGGAAGGCTGGGCTCTTCCCCCATCGTTAGGGAGAGTATTAGGAAGCTAACACGAGTCACCAAAGACGTGAAACTCAAAATTTTAGTTAAAACCCAAACGAATAAAAAGCAACCCGCAGATCAGCTGCTTCCATGTTGCAAAGCAAGTTTCATACCTACCCTCAGGCAGGAGGAAGTTTTACCTAAATTATTCCTGGCAAATGATTGCTTAACAAGTTCTTAATGAGCGTGAATAAAGAAGAGAAATTGGGACTTTCGTTTAGAAAAGCACCTTTGACTATAGGGTGGAGTAAATTGCGTGGGAAGATCACCAGAGATTTTGGGAGGTAGGTTAAATGATGGTTTAGGAGGTAATCCTTCCTGGAGCAGGGGTTGGACACAAGCTCTTTCCAGATGCCTTCCAGACCTGTTTTTTACAATTCCCACGACAGAGTACATTACTTATGTGTTAGAAAACAGTGTACCTATTACAAACATTTCCTTGAAATGTTCGCATTG
The DNA here is from genome assembly GCA_026283785.1 of Coracopsis vasa. Lineage (NCBI taxonomy): Eukaryota > Metazoa > Chordata > Aves > Psittaciformes > Psittacidae > Coracopsis > Coracopsis vasa. Next base: position 27,834 of record JANHGB010044625.1, read on the forward strand.
TTTTAAATGAAAAACGTGTTTTCCCTGCAATTAAGTAGTCTGAAACTACTTCTTTCCCCAATAATATTAAAATATTTCTAAGAATAGGTCTTAATCAAATTTAAAGATTAAATAAATTTCAATATTGTCTTGTCTGCCCCACTGAGTAGAATTTGGATTAACAAGACAGAGTTGCTACTGAAGTTGTCAATACTCACCCTCTGTGGAGCCAGGGTTTGGATTAGATGGCCTTCTGATGGTCTTTCCTACCCAGTGTTTCAGTGTTTCCCAGCTGCACAGGCAGCACGCTCAGCAGCCCGTGGCTGAGCCCAGGGATGCTGTTCCTCACCTGATCCCTGGGTGAAAGCAGGTGTCAGGCACACGTGAAGACACAAGGGGCTTTGTGAAGCTGAGCTGGACGCATTCAGGGGCAAACAGCCACATCCTGGGAGCTGGCAGGGCAAGTGCAGGGTGAGCACAGCACTGGTATATGCAGGTACCCTGTGAGATGGTAACAAAGTGGGGAAGGAGGATCTGAAGCCAGGAGATGTCTCCAGAAGATTGTCTGAGCCAGGATTTAGCTCCTGCGGGGCTGCTACAGCAGGGATGGTAGAGTCTTGGTCTCTGGACGTGGAGATGTGCCTGAGCAGCAGAACGTGGATCACCCACATGCCTCTGGGCCACTTTATCATTAAGTCCTGAATGGCCACTGGATTGGTCTGGATTTGACTTAAAGCACTGATGTGCAAGTGGCACAGCTGCCCCATGCTTGAATGGGGCAGTGACCTGGTGAGTAACCCAAGGATGCTAGCCTGCCCTGCTTGTAAAGCAGGTCCAGGGTACGCTTGGTCTCAGGAAGCCAAGACAGAATGCAGAAGGCAAGTGACCTACCCTTAGCCACCATAAAGAGCATAGCATCATGCAAATCCTCCTCCAAAGCACCTAGCAGAACAGAGCAGCACCACCTGTGAGCTAATTTCACAGCTGAAAAATCACTTGAGTAAACAGATTTCAAGTACTTTTAGCCTGGTTTTTATTTGATGAGCAGTTTCCTACCTGCTCTGTCAGCCAGAGAAGTGGCCTTGGTTTGAAATGGGAGAGGAGAGCTGCAGAAGCTGGTTGCTATGACATTACAGGTGGCTTCATACTCACCCCTGTTTCAAAATAAGCCAGCAAGCAGCCAACCAAGGCTGAGACCAGCAGCTGGAAAGGTCTGTGTGACAGCCACTAAGGTGCCGGTGCTGGAAAGAGCTCACACAAAAACTACTCATATGAAAGAAGTGTAATCACAGCACTGGTTTCAGTGTGGGAAATCAGTAAATGGCTTACCAAAAGTGGGTAGGGAGAAGGGTGCGGCATGGCTGGTGCTTAGTGATTAGAGTGTAACGTCCTACAACTTGGGCAAGGTGGGAGGAGAAGGTGGAGGAGAAAGGACCTTTGTCCATTCATGCAGAGGAAGCACATGCCAGAGGCTTTGGGCTGCCTGCATGCAGCACAGGAAAAAGGAAGGAGGCCAGCAGTGTCATTAAGCCCTTGTAGTATCGGTCTCCCAGGTATTACACATGATTTACTGCTGCTATATGCACCTTTTCCTTGACAGGCATAACTGAGAGCACAGTCTTGCCCTTGGGGCTGTTTTAACATGCCTGGAGGCCGCCTCCTGCAGGTACTGGGACATCTGGTGCAGGGCTGTTTCCCACCTTTCCATCCAGCTCCTCCTCGGGGGTCACATGAGGGTGACGGCTCATCCACAGAGGGCTGCAGATGGTGACTTGGTGGCCAGGCTGAAAGACACCTGCATCTGCTCTCCTTCCTCCCGCTTTTCAACCTCAGCTGCTGTCTTCGCTCCTGCTGTCTCTCCTGGCACTGGGCTTTAAGCAAACCCTCTCTTCAGAAAAGCAGGTCAAACCCTCTCATGATGCAGCCACCAGCCCTTATCCAGTCTTCTGAGAAGAGCCAGATTGCAGACTGAGACCCTTAAACCACGTGCCATTTTTGCGCTACAGTGCCAAAGGGACAGTATTCCTGATCAACCACAATGCCATCAAAACCGGAGCATGCTCCTGATGCCAGGTTTTCTTTATCCAATTTCTGTGAGAGGAAAGGAGAATAAAAAACCCCTAAATGGTTTTGCTAGCAGACACCGCTTGAAATGAAATTGCTGGGCCTCTACCAAGAGATCCTTTTTTTTAAATAAAGTTGGCAGATATGGATAAATCCTTTCAGAAGCATTAGCTCGGTGTTGTTAGGACACTGTCATATATATTGATCAGTATGCACCAGCAAGGGATGCAGTCTGATAAATCTGGCCAATTGAGTCACATGTATTGATAGGTGCCATATCCAGCAAGTGAACTAGAAACGAAGGTATGATAAGAGGGGAATTGGAACAGCGTGGTACCTTCAGGCAGAAGGCAGGGTGGCTGCTACATAATTCAAACCGAAAGGGAGATGTGCTGCCACAGGTGTAAAAGCTTTCAGCTGCACTAAAGACCAGGAGCCGTCTGCTTTGCCAGAAGGCCATTTGGAAAATCCCAAACTGATTCACCAATTATAGCAATGATTTCTAGGACAAATTTTGTAGCTAATAATAAGGGCCCTAATCTGTAAAGCAGTGGTCGGTAAGAGTTGCCATTTCCCATAAATCAAGTGACTCTGATTTGGGCACTGAGATTAAGTTACAAACAGACAGTGTTTGACTCTCCCCTGTCCCTGTGCTTACATATATTTGTTAATCAATTATCAGATTAATACTACCATCCATGAGCATAACATGGAGTTTTTCCTAACATAAAGAAAGCAACTGCAGCATTTCCCAGCTCCAGTGAAGCATGCAATAAAATACTGTTTTTCACACTTTAACCTACTTTGGGGTGTACTTGCAATTAAGACAGCGAGCACAGTCCTAAAAATAACTGACCATTGTGTTCCTACACAAACAAAGGTCATCAATAAAGTCCTCTGTTACTGCTTGTTCAACAAGGTCTTTAAGGATAGTCATTGAGTTAAATATTACACTTAAAATGGGAAACAGTCTTTACTCTGAGGCTATTTGGAAGTAAAATACATTTAGGACTATAAACATGGGTGGATCCAGAAGGTCCATTTTCAAAATACCTGTCTGGCTTGTTACTTGATCTGGGGCTGCTCTCTCAAGGTCCTAATGCACCTTTCAGAGTGAGGATGGTCTAGTCTGAGTGGGCATTTCCATTCAAGTAGATGTACCATTGATATGAAGTAGAGGTACCATTTTGGTGTGAAACTTTAAAAGCAGCATGTGAGTGTCTGAGATTTCTGAGCCACCGAAACTAACTTGCAAAACAGGCAAAAAAAACCCTCAAGTACTGGAATAGGTGTGGATACATTCATGCTCATCAGGCAGCTCACAGAGACTGTGATATTGTGTAATAGGGCACACTTTCCACTTCTTTGTGTGTTGAAACGGGTTTGACATCTGTCTGGGCTAATTTGCCCAGTTTTCAGGTTGCTGGTATCTCTCCTTGGTCCTACCTTGGTTCCTGTTGGTCCAGCTGAGCTGAGCTCCAGGCACGAGGCCAGAGAGAGAGTCCAAAGGATTAGCAGGTGCTTAAGCAGTGACCTAGCCATGTGCTATACATGCTGTGTGAGCCAAAAAGCCCAGTGCACCTACACAAAGCAGAAATTACTGGCTCCCAGTGAAATCTATCCAGCTCCAGGATGGGGCATGACAGCAGGGTTAACAGAACCACCGAAATGCCAGGGAAAACCACAGTCACAGGGGATTTTTCACTCCCCCTGAGACAACCAATGCCAACACACTGCACTTATCAAGCCTAAGTGTTTAACTAGTGAAATAGAGTCCTTTTGTTCATACACAGAACTGCTGCTGTTTCTTGAGGGTTTCTGGATCTCCAGCAGGTTGTGGGCAGCTGGTGTTGATTACAAGGTTTTCTGCAACTCATCCTCTCCTTCAAATTTAATGGTCTTTCAACAACCCCAGTGTCCTTCCTGGGCATTGTGTCAGGCTCAATTTTGTTTGGTTTTAGTTTGAAAAGTAGCATTGGTAGCGCATGTGCAATGTTTGCCATTTCCTCTTATCATTCATCCTAGCCACCTCTGGATTGATAAGGAAGGAGGAGCAGGCATAAAAACCAGAGTGGGTTTCTGCAGTAGTCCTGGAGTCAGTAAACATGTCAGGACAGCACTATTCCTCCTCCTGACCGGTGCATAACTCATATATTCACTCGTAACATCAGGCAGGTCAGCCTTAAGCCCTTGATACAACAGCAGAGAGAGAAAGAGATTTTGCTTGCAGAGGCGGGGCAGGCTAGGAATTAATCACACCTCCATGACTGCAGGGCTCCCAGTCCTGGGAAGACAGGCTCTCCCTGCCTTGGGAAAACATTTTCCAGGGTTAAGAGCCCGGAGCAGGCGCAGCCTTGGGGTCATCTTAGGACACCCTCAGATGTTGGACGTCCCCCACACCATGAGGTTGGTGCAAACAGGAGGAGCCCACACTTTCCCCAAAGCTGCTCGTGCTCAGTGCTCGCCCACTGCAGGCAGCTTGCTCGGGGAGCTGCGTCAGGCAGGGGAGCCTTGATAAGCAGTGCACATTTTTGCTTTCCCTGCCTTCGGAAAGAAAACACCTTCCAATCTGCAACACATTAGCTGAAATAAAATGAGCCTAAAGCAAAGCAAAGCTAAAACCAGCAGAGCTGAGCGCAGTGGTGCTACCAGTGCGGGGATGGTCAGATGGAGAGGCCGTGCTTGTGTGTGCCACGAGGAGGTGAGGTTCAAAGGACTCAAGGAGGGGGTGTAGAAGCTCGTACCCTCCCCAGGTTTTCCTCAAGAACATCTAAGGCAGAAAATGCCAGTGTCACCATGAGGCACAGCTCTAATTCTGGCCCTGGGAGCAGCAGGGACAGCTCCCACTGGAGCCAACATCTGCTGAGAGCATGGTCTCTGTGCCGGCCTCTTCCCAGCCCTTTTACTCCATGAGTAAAAGCACAGGCCCTAAAAAAGGCACCTTCAGCTCTTTCCAAAGTGGAAGTCATTCCATGAATTGGCAATACGCCTGGTGCTGATGGCAGGCAGCTGCAGTCCAGCCAGGTTGGTCTCTCCTGCTGCATCCTTCTTGTGCCCTCCCTGCACCCTAAGGACTTTCAGGGCTCCTTTTCATAGAAATGTCACAGGTACCAGGCAAAGCCTCTCTGTGTGTTTTATGCCCCTTCTGCTCTGTTCAACTCCAGGGCCAGTGCTGTGGCCAGGCAGTTCTTGCTGCCCATGGCCAGTGCTCCTGCCTGGGGTGTGATCACCCCACAACATCCCTGTTCCTGCAGCTGGAAATGGCCCTGTCAACCTCCCTATGACTGAGGAGCCATCCAAAACCCCTAATGCTGCTGCACACAGGTAGCAGTGAAGAGAGCCAGGATAAGTAATGGCACAAAGACCAGCAGCAAAGTGAGGGGTTGCCGACTGCCAGTGCATGTGGTCTGAGTGCTCTCCCCCTGCAGCCCCAGCCCTTACATTCATGTCCCCTGCTCCTGGCCCCTGTGCTGAGCAGGGACGTGCAGACCCTAGGAAGCAGCTCCCAAGAGAGCAATGTATTAAAGCAAACATGAGCTGACCCAGGGGAGCTTCTGAACATGCCAAACTGTGAACCACGATGGCTCAAAAGGGGCTTCCCAATGTGCATGTCAGCTGTCCCTGAGGTGGCTGCCAGCAGGTCAGGTCCAGGAGCCAGTGCTGTTAGTCATGGTCACTGAGGACAGAGCTGCCTTCTTGTGCTCTTACATGCTCCACAAACATGTAAAAACAACAGCCAAGATCCATCCTGGGGCTCTGAGGATACCTACGTCATTCCAGGTGCACAGGCATCTTTGGGTCCTAGCTAGCAACTTCCTAATCAATAGATCATTACAGTAAAAAAATACACGTTTGGATTCACACAAAATATTTGGTTATTCTGCCAGGCCACTGTGCTGCCCTTAGTGCCCTGGGTTCCTGCAGTCAGCACAAACCTGCTGCACACCTGTATGATGCACCTTGCTAACTCTGCTTATCCCCTCTGCTCAAGATCCCAGCTCTCCTCACCTTTCCAATTGGCTGTCCCTTCTCAGTGGGGTAACATCTACCCACAGGAGCCTGTCCACTGACCTGATCTGGTTGCTCCGAGCTCTTTCTGGGCAGGCAGACATACCCCACCGACCCCTGCAGTGCACCTCAGCAGCACCCCTGCATGCCTGATGCCATGTCCCAGGCACACCGCGCAGGGACAGGACCCCTGGTTGCACACAGCTTCGTCCATCACCCCATGAAGAACAGGGTTCCTTGTGTGGATGATCCTGCTCAGCCCTTCCCGTGGCACCCCGTTTTCCAGCTCTGGCTCTCACTCTGGCCCTGCAGCCAGCCCAGCCTGCAGGGATGATGCTGAGCTCCTGGGGAAGCCAGCCAGGAGCTTCACGGCACCCTTGGGTGATCCTGTTTGTTCAGCTGCAGGAGGCAGATCGCTTCACTTGAACAACTTAATGGCAGCTAATGACAGCGTGGTCCATTGGCGCTGCCTGGTCAGGATGCTCCTTCCAAAGGCTTTGAAAATACACAGAGCGTTTTGAACCTCTATGGTAGCTGGTAAATGCCTGCCTTGAATAGCTCTTTAAGAAACTAAAAAACCCCAAACCCCATAATAACGAGTAGCAGCAGCCATGTCTTCAGTTTCTTAACCCTCAAATCCCCCCACACCTTTAAGGAAAAACATTTTTGGGAAGAAAAATGAAGGAAAGGGTAAGGATAGGGGGGAAGGCAGAAGAAAGGACACCCGCTGCCGTCTGCCTGACAGGGGTTTTTCAGCATATGGGGTTTGAGTCTTGGGTCTCAGCCAGGGGATTGTGAGTTGTGTCAAAATGTGGGGAACGGGCTCTTCCTGCTCTGTCCTGAGAGCAGGGATGGACCTGAAATGATTTTCAAGTTGCTTGTGAAATGGTGTGCGGGGTTTGCAGATCACATTCTTTTCCCTTTTCTAATGATGCCAGGGGACCACCTCGCCCATGAACATGAGATCATCTGGGAAATGTCATCCAGCACGTTATTCCCTGTGCCAGCGGGATATTTATAGATAAAGTAAATCACATTGTCATGATTGAAACAAATAAGGAAAGGTTGCAAGGGGGTGGAATGCCTCTGCCCCTGTCTCTGTGCGTGGCTTTGCCCAACAAGGGGCTGCGATGGCTGGTGGCCCACCCGTACCCATGGGGTACCATCACCCCCCAGAAGCTGAGTGCTCCCACCACCGGTGCAGGACCAGCCAGACACGTGTGCCCAGCTGCAGTGCAGAGTGCAGGGTGCAAGACTGTGCACACTGAGGCACCCCTGTTTTGTGGGCAAGCCGTGGTGCAAAAGACAAGGGAGACATCGGCTCCCCCAGTGCATCTGTGGGCGGCCCAGCCTCTCACTCCCACCTGCACCCAAAATGGGCTGAAATACATCACCGGCTCATGTGCAGCCCCACCACCTGTCATGATGGTGGCTACCAGTGGTTCCTGCACACCACCACCACCATCACCGCCACCGTGTTTCCTTACCTTCGGTGATGTGTGTGCTGATAACAGAAACCCAGCGGCTTCACTTGGTCTTCACCCGTCCTCCAACACCCTGCTTTGATACAGCAAGCTGAGGAACTGAAGGTTTTAATCTCCAAAGCTCACCAGTTTTGAAGAGCAGATGGGACCGCTTGAAGTAGAATCACAGAATAGTTTGGGTTGGAAGGGACCTTCAAAGCTCACCTAGTCCAACCCCCTGCAATAAGCAGGGACATCTTCAACTAGACCAGGTTGCCCAGAACCACATCCAGCCTGGCCTTGAGTGTCTCCAGGGATGGTGCATCCACCACCTCTATGGATAACCTGTGCCAGTGTTTCACCACCCTCATTGTAAAGAATTTCTTCCTCATGGCCAGCCTGAATCTCCTCTCTTTCAGTTTAAAACCATCAACCCTTGTCCTATTGCAACAGGCCCTGCTAAAAGGTCTCTCCCCATCTTTTTTATAGTCCCCTCCAGCAGATGTGCGCTACTGTGACCAAGGTCCCCCTCAGCCCTTTACCCAAATTTGCTGCATTTCATCTCTCTCTGCATCAGCTGGGATGCCCAGCAGTGCAAACACAAAACCCTGTACAGCTCAGAAGCGTGTATCTTTTTGACACAAACAAGGCCATTTCAAAGGAGTTTCTCACAAGAAGTAAACCTTTCCCCTCAGCTGAGCAGTTTGGTGTATTATTAACCATTTGAATGTAGCCCACTTAATAAAATCCTGCCTTTGCCTTCAGGAAAGTGCAATCCATAAAGTTCAGGCCAGGTCTCATTACAGGCTTCCTAAATTTATCAATGGACAATTAAATACTCACTTTAGATAGGCAGATACTTTTACATGCACATCTCCAAAATGTGTTCAGGCTCTCTATTTGTAAAACTTATCGATAGCATCTCTTTGCAGCGCTATCTAGAGCGGCTCCATGATGCAATGTTATAGTCACGGAAATGACATGAAGAGCATATGACTGACCTACCACAGCTCAGGTCTGTCTTCCCAAATGCTTCTGCCTGGGGATCACCAAATGTCTGTTTTATCCTGTATTTCCTTCCCATCAAAGGTTTACCTCATTATTTCGAGGAGTATAGGAAATTGTGTGGCAACACAGCCCATGCTGACCCACAGACCTTACACTGGAGGGAGGACAGCATTAGGTTTTGGGGGGTTTTGCCCTTGGAAAACCTGAGTGGCAGCGCTGAAAAGCTGCCACAACCCATGTACAGGCAGCAGCGAAGCCATCTATACCAGGATGCTCCAGCGAGTGGCCTTAACTGGGTGCTCACTATGGAAAAAGTAGCAGGAAAATAAGTCTCTCTTAAAAAGTCCCATGGAGATTTATCCCTGTAAGAGGCTGTACCCAACACCACACAAACCAACTCTCAAAAACCTAAACCACCTCTGTACCTAAGAGCCGCTTGTGCCCAGCGTGGTGCAGCTTCCTTTGCCATACTGGCACTCATAGCAAGTGCAGGGCAGCTCCCGCAGCACATGGCACCCCAAGCTCCTTACACAGCCAACAATTAGCCACAAGCAATTAAGCAGTTGGGTCTCTTTTAGAGTAGGGACACCCCTGTGTGAGGAGACTGAAATGAGCCAGCAGTGGAACCAAGTGCTGCCAAGAAGCAGCGTCTGCCGCTGCCCTCCCGGAATGCCAAGAAAGCAGGAGGGAAGGGGGCTCCCTGGGGACATTCCAGGGGAGAGGTGCACCTGCAGGTTACAACCGCACACAGACACCTGGAGCTCGCTGTGGCAAGCCAGGACTTGCCAAGGCAATGGCCGAGACAGCGCACGGCACCGTCACCACCGCGGTGGGACGATGGCAGGAGCTGGGCCTCCGGCAAGCCGCCAGCAGGAGGTTAATGATTAAATGCTGGTGGGAGTGGAAACCATGGCACTGCAGGGGCATGGACACCCCTCACCCAGCCCCTGTCTAGGCAGAGGCATGGCTGTGTCCACCCGCAGCAACACATGGGTGGCCCCAGGTCAGGTCACATCAGCTCCCACCCACAGGGGTGACGGGGAGGTTTTAGGTCAAACCCCTCCATGGCTGGGGAAAATGAAGGGGGGAGAAAACAGAGTAATTTGGCAAAGGAACCATGAGGCACTCCAGCTAAATAGGGCTTCCATTGAACAGGTAGCCAGGTTGGGATGAAACCTGTCCGTGCTTTCACAAAAACACGGGTATCTTATTTCCAAGACGTGCAAACCAGGAATACCTGGTTTTACATGGAAATTTCAACATAAAATGTGTTTGATGAGGAAAATACAGTCTTTGAGTCATGGCACTCTGCAAATCACAGAGAAGCAGTGATGAACCCCATGCTGGGCAAGGAGATGTCACCCATCCATTCAGCTCACAGCCTGGTTGGGGAAGCTGCTGCTTTATCAACCTGCTGAGCTTTGCTCTTCTCCATGACCGTGTATCACACACGCTGTCTGTGCAGGGTGTCAGCAGTTTCAGGTATCAGAAACAGGAACTAGAGCACTGCAGGTGCAGCACAAGGCTTTGCAGAAGTATTTTAAAACCTCAGACCCAAATTAGGAGCTCAAGCCATTTTACACAGGGCACTGCAGCGCTGCTGTGCTCCTCCCAACAGACCTGCAGTTAACACAGGCAGCACACAGACCTTCCCAAGCACGATCCCAAAAATCAAGCCCATGCAAAACCTGCCTGGGCAGACCTTGCCTGTCACTGACCACTGATTTCTGGAGCAGAGCAGGACTCTGCCCATCCCAGCAGCCCAAAGCACAGCACTTACTCCCCAGAGACCCAGTGGTAGGTCCCTCTGTGGCCATGGTTCGGTGTGCGCGGCCACTCTAACCCTATCTGGCCCCATGGACCCTTCCCCTGCAGGCACCCACTTTGAGGCACAGCTTCCTCATCCTGCACTGCTTTGGCCATGCCACTGCCTTTTGGCTGGAGGGGCATTCACTGCTGAGGGCAAGAGGATTCTGTCAGAAATCACACTGGGCCCAATGCTGGACCTCCATGACAGGACATCCTTTTGCTGTTCAGGTGAGCTATGGTGGCCACGACCCTGCGTTAGAGGCTGGAGGGTCAGAGCTGGTCGGCCTCTTACCTGGAGATGCTCGCACCAGGCAGGTGAGGAAGAAGGTTAAAATTGCCCTCCATCTGCTCACTCTGCCAATGGAAAGAAAGGGAAAAAAGGAATAAACCTGACCAGGCATCTGCTGTATCAGTGGCTGGTTGTCTCCTCTCACCTCTCTTTTCCATCTGGGATCCCATGGGGCATCCAGGCTCCTTGGTTACAGCCATTGCAAAAGGGTGAGCAACTCATCACCTAGACAGCGGGAAGAGCTGTGGGGAACTGGGACATTACCCTTGCTGCTGCAGGTTTTGTAGATGCTCAGGCAGAAGTAAGACCTACTTACAAAGATTTTGAGTTATTTCCCCAGCTCTGAGTGCAAGGGTTGGGGTTTTTTAATTAATTTTTAGTGAAAACTTAGATTTTGCACAATGTGAATACTCTCATGAAAACAGGAATCCCCCTAAAGATGCTTTACTGGATGCTCCTGTTGTGTAGCTTCACCATATTCCTCTAGCCTGAACTTCTTGAGCATTAGTTTTGTTGTCAAAAAGGATGCCTTGAAATAAAGAATGTAGGAGGTGAAGTTATCTTTGTAACGCACTCTTTCAAATCAGGTTTGTGTTACCCTCCACTCTCCCAGTACCCTGCTGAACGTTCCGGCAACTCACACATAATACAGACAAAAAAAGCCTTAGGGCAGCGGTGGGCAATGCATGGAAAAGCTGCCGGCGCTGCATGAGCAGCCTTTCAGATCGGGGTGCGGCGAGCTCTTTATATCCACAGCAGCACCAGCTCACCTGGGCACACCGCGGACCCTGTTTGGCCTGAGCTGAAAGCAAACAAACCGCCAGCGCTGTTGACCTGTGCAAATAAAGGCTGGCTTTAATGTGCCAGGGCATACAGGTGTGTGCACACAGCCCGGCCGCACCTCGGCACGGGGATCTGATGCCATTGTTGCGGCTCCCGTCAAGGTCACCTCTGAGGCTGTGGACCTGCGCAGGCACTCGACCTCGCACCAGCCTGGGTTGAGATGGAGAGATGGGATTTTCTTTACCTGCTTCTGAGGGAATGGCTAAATTGGTGCATGTCTGAGGCACCCCACTTGTTTCTTTTCTCCCTCACCCATCTCTGATGCTCTTTAATTAGGTAAAAGACATTTTGGAGCAGCGTGTAGGCTTCCATCCTGACCCAAGCAGGCAGGAATAGAGAGCATGGGAGCCCAGTCTGGATGTCTTTTAGGTATGTCTCTATGTATCTACTGTATACTGGGCTTTCCCCTTGGGGTTATGGACCCTGCTTCACTCCAGACATCCCCAGTGAGGGGATCTCTTCTCTCCTACACCAGTGGAGGAGGAAGACTGGAAGCAGTTTGGGAAATTGGCTGTAACTTATCCCACGCACATAGTGAAGGAGAGGCCAGTGAAAAATAACAAACAAATTAACCAACCAACAACAAAACCCAACCCCACCAAACCCAAATAGAAGCTTTTTGCAGCACAAAGTACAGACTTGATGCCAACAAAACGTTTGGTGGATTCCAGACTCTTTATGCCAAAAAACAAATGGGGAAATACTAGGAAAGAGTCAGAGAAAAGAGAATTTCTTCCTGGCAGTTTTGATCACTCGTTTTGATTTTCATGTAAGTGATATGTCTTTCAATTGAAAGGTCTCTGACTTGAAAGAAAACATTGTCTCGCAAGCTGAACATCACATTTAGTTTAATACAAAACATATTTCTCTGCTTTGTTTCGTTGTTCTTCTTGCCTGATGTTTTTTAATTGCTTTGAGTAAGAATGAAACTTTTCTTCTCCATTTTTTCCCCCAAAACTAATGATAAAAGGGAATTACTCACACAGCTGTATATACACTGCTCTGCACGACGGACCCACCCGTCTCCACAAAAGCCTGTACTCACTCGTATTTGTTAGCATTTCCACCACAGTTTTGATGCTTTCCCAAAGTGATGCCCCCTTTTGCTTGAAATTCTGTGAGGTTTCAGGAAACTCCTCCCTTTGTCCAGTGTTAAAGCTGCCAAAGGACAGGCTGCAGCTGGAGTAAAAACACCTGCGTGTGTGCCCACATTGCAGAAGGGCTTCTCTTACAGTCAGGGACCTCATTCTCTGCCTGCGGTGCACTGGGGGCTGCAGCTCTTCTCCCACACACACATGGCATCCCATAGACTCTCTGACATCAGTGAGGTGGCTTTTCCTCTCTCATGGATGAAGACAGGCCAGTGTGCCCCGGGGAGGAGTCAGAGCAGATACCATTTTTTCACTGCCTGAGGTGTCTTGGACACCCTTCTCCCTTCAGGGGAACGTAATGTGCATTAACCCAGAGAGGTGCAGAGCCAAGGCTGGAGGCACCCAGGCTGCAACCCAGGCCTTACAAAGTTGAGCTGCTCTGTGTTCTTGCACACTTGCTGCCTTCACGGCTGCTAAAACCCACCTCCCGGGCTGCAGAAACCCACTGCAACCTAGGGAGATGTGGACAGGTCCAGCTCGCTGCCGGGTCCTGCAAAAGGTGAAGCAGCACAGCTTTCACTGAGAGAAAGGGGAGGTGAAAGCATTGAACTGTATTCCCATGGATGTTTAGAAAGCTTAGGAAAAAGAGAAAAAAGCCAGAGGGTGATGTTTGAGATGAGGCAAAAAGCTAAATACCTGCTATCGATTTGCTGTGTCAGCTCTCCTCTATCAGCCACATTTGATCACAGCAGTTGTTACTCAGTTATGCATTTACACAAGTAATGCCTTCCTTTACATTTCTGCCCACTCCCTAGTTTCTCCAGCCTTGGGTGCCTGTGCTCCCGCCTCGCTGGCCCATCACGTCTCATTTCAAGCAAGCACATTGTATTTGCATTTGAAGCCTGCAGACTGGGTTTGTAATAGCTTCCAGAAGCCACCATTGTTTTCCATCAAAGCCAAGGGAATGAGATCCTGAGGCTGAGTGGCTTCTTCTCTGCCCAGCTTGGCCAAGAAAGCTTTCACGCCTAATGCCATGGCTCCATTCCTGCACACTGCATCGGCTGTAAAACAAAGCTCAGACGGTCTCAGACAGCAGCAAGTGCCAGTGTACATACCGTAAAAGCAATTACCAGCGGGGTAGAAGAAATACGGGCAGGAAGAAGCCAGGAGCAGCACAGGGATGCTGATTTTGGGAGACGGGATGCAGCAAGCAGCAGCTTGGGGAGCTGCAGCATGTCTCAGCTGCACACAGACACGTTTAGTCTCATCATGGCCAAAACCAGGTCAGTGCCAGGCACCCCATTGATTAATTCCTCATGGAAATATTTGCTGTTCAAAGCAGTGCAATTTAATGGCTGTGCAAGAAGAAATTAAGGCATGTGGGGAGTGGGACTTGGGGCAGATGTGTCCAACCTCCTTCTCCAGCCAGAGACACCCAGGCAACACCAACCAAAAGCTCACCAGATGCTCCTGTGGGCCCAGCACTAGGGTCTCTGCCAGCTGTGAAGGGAGCTCAGACACAGACTTAAGGTGTCCATCTCAAACCAGATCCCAGCAGCAATGCCTGGTCCATGGTGCACATCAGCATGAATGATTCCTACAGCCACAGTCTCCAAGAGCCTCAGCTCTCCATCCACCCCCTGCAGGTGGAGGAGCTGGAACTGGTCATCTGGGAGCATAAATTTGAGTTAGTTGGTGCTGCCAGCAGGACTAGCGCTGTAACATCAAAATAACCAGCAAAGGGCATAGGAGAGGGACGAGCTGGTGCTCTGCATCAGGTCTCACCTACATCTGTGCCAACAGATGAGGCAGCAGCCCCAGCGGGATCTCACCCTGCACCAGCCATGTGGGTGACAGAACACGTATCTTTAGAACAGAGAGGAGGGGAGGGAAGTCACTATGACTAATATGTGCTGGAGGCCTCCTCCTGCCGCCATGGAGACAGCCTTGGGGGCTGTGAAAACCTGTGGATGACAGTTTTCATGAGGCTATTTTGCACTCATCTATTAGGTCTAGGGAAATGAAGAGAAATTGAGCACAGAACTGAAACTGTGTAAGTGGTATTAATGTCATTAGAAATGGGAAAAACCAAACCACTCTAAGTACAAACAGTGACTTAAAGGGTTGGGCTCATGTTGTTAAAAATAGCTGCAAGGCAAATCACTTGAGGGGAAGGAAACAAAGCAGAAAGGGATGAGTGATAGAAGTGCTGAGAACAAGAGGTCAGAGGCTACAAGTGGAAAAAATGACTGCTGAGAGCTGGGTGCAGGCAGATAGCTCTAGACAGAAAAAAGAGATGGGGGGAGAGGAGGAGGTGGTGATGTGGGTAAACATGACAGAGAAGGTAAAATTTCCGAGGGACACAGGGCATAGTTAATACTGTCCCGCCAGGAAGGATTAAGATCTTGTAAAGATGATGAGCAAGGAAGCTTGTAGAAGCCATTTTTTGCCCATGATGCTGCTTCTGGACTTTCTGCTTCTGGAGATGAGGGTCTAGTTTGGGGGGCTGGTGCCTGCCCCTTGTTTCTGCCCATGTGTGTACCTCCCACATTTCTGCTCAGTCACCCTTTCAGCAGCTTCTGGCAGAGATCGGTTGAAGCCCAGAGGCTCTCAAGCCCCAGTCTGTGTTTCCCAGGCAAGGACGGTAAACTACTGGTCTTTCCCTGCCTTGCCATCCTGTCCTGGTTTCTGGCCACGGTCTCTCTTCTTGCTGTGACAGAAAGCCCAGGGCAGGGATGCAGGACACACGCCCGCAGTGGCTGGGTGAGAGCTGCCAGAGAGACTGCAAATGACTGCCAGAGCACAAAGTCCTTCCCTCCAAGGTCCTCCCACTGCCTGGCATCAAGCCAAAAGCTCCTCTGGGGCGCTCCCATGACAGGCACCCCCCACATCACCCCAGCCCGACGCAGGGATGATGAGGTGCATCCTTCTAGTAGGGTTTCTTCCCTCCAGCCCTGGCAGCCTAGAACGATTCGGCCACCTCAGTAGTGCAGCCCCCTCCCGCCAGGGCCATCACTTCCCAGCACTTGCATTTAGAAAACAAGCAGCTGTCAAGAACCCAACCAAAACAAGAGAGGTTCCACAAACCTCCTCCCCTCCCAGCAAAGAGCATGAGGAAGATACCGGTAAGGCCACATGGTGACAGAGAAGTACCTCGGGCAGGAAAAACATTGCACAATAGGATGAGACATTCACCAAGCAAAAGTGGGGTGTCAGAGCCCAGGCAAGTATCATGCATGCCTTTTAATCACGTATTGTCCCATCTTGGGCAGCTGAACTGCTTGGCAGTTCAGTAGAAATGCCAGTAGGACGAATGACACAAATAAGGTGCATCTTGTACAGATAAAAAATAAAATTAAAAATCAAACATTTGCTTTTATGTATTTTAAATAATTTCCCCCCCGTGTAATTGACAATGTCTCACAAATCATAAAGCACTAAAAAATGCTCTAGTTATTTGCATCCTGTTGATATATTTTGTTTCCTTTGTTTCTTCATCAGAGCAGACTGGTTTCATTTTGTGGTTTCCATGAACTTGCATAGTGTTTTTAACAAATTTTTAACCTCAAATCCTACTCCAGCAAGGTGACAAAAGACTCAACCCATTTTCCGGGTTCAGCGCAAACACCTTTGTAAGGCTTTATCTCACACTGTGAATTACAGAAAATAACCACTGAATAACTTTGTGACTGAAAACTTCCTTTAATTTTTTAATGTGGTTGGATACACGTAGGTAATACTGCTGGGATTCAAATAATTATTTTTGGCAACTGACTTAGTGGTTCAAATGACCACAGCAGTTTGTACCACTAAGCTGCAACACTGGCAAACACAGGCAAGATTATCTAAGGTGAAAGTTTCCTGAAAGCCTTTTAATAACCTTAGCTGTAAGAACAAAACCAATCACCACACCACCACCTCCAACCTCTGGAGGCCATGCAGAGCAGAATCATCTGGTGCACGGTGACTCTTCCCTCCCCTAAACAAGCACTCCTGCCACCCCCAGCAGTATGTGACACACAACTCTGGTTCCAGTTAGGAACTGCCAAGATGGGTCTGAAGGATTTAAGGCCTTCCACTCAATAAAGAGAAAAGATTAATCATTTCAACATTATTCTACCCAGACGTACCCAAACCCTCTTTTCTTCCCCCCCGTTTTCCTTTCAGATATGTCTAAGTTCACAGAAAAGCAGCATTTTCAGTATAAACTCAAGGGTAAACAACTTTCATTTTTCCCCAAAAGCAGGATGTTTGGGTTCATTTTTCATTGTTATGTGCCTTAATTCTACCCCTTTCACATCCATAATCACAGGTTTTCTTCACATTTCAAGGTAGGTGGAAAACATTTAAGGGTTTGGGAATACTATGGTGGCCTGTGCAAGTTCTTCATCTAGCCTTCACCAAGCAGGTAATGGTGGTGGTGCTTAACTTCAGCACTGGTCTTCAGGGATGAACTGGAGCTCTCAACATGTTTCAAGAGAGATTTCTCTCAGTACAGAAAAATCCTGTTTTCAGTTGGATTTGTAGAAGTGGTACAGCAACGTGCACATTTCCTTAGATCCACTGGACAACAGGACGCTGCTGCTTCAGTACCCCCAATCTAATCAGGCCTAATAAAGAATAGAGCCTCCAAGCTAGGGTATCTGAAAACTTCCCTCAGACATGATGGCATCATTTTGTCTCCATGGCCCTAAGAGCTGCCAGCCAGCTCCTCATAAATACAATACAGACCGTTCACTTCCAATTGGTTATGCTTCTTGTAAACTGCATGTCTCCAAAGCATCCTATTAACCCTGCTGGATCTCCCAGCATTGCTCACATTTGTAATTTAATTAATCATGAATTATTACTGCATCAAATAGAAAGAGCTGTCAGGCAAATAGGAGACATTACAAGCAGATTACATATTACCAGAAAAGAATGCAGAAACTCACATCAATTTAACGAGAAAACTGAAAAAGCGTGTGCTTCTTCAGTGGTTGGCTGCTACACTTCAGGAATCCAGTTTTACATCAGCTTATAAAAGGGATTTCCATGTGGCGTTAGAAGTGTTATCCCATGCCCAAGCACTGTGAGCTTCACAGGCTGGCTTTCAATGGGGCCACTGCTCAGCCAGAGATTGCACAGAGTGTGGGGGATGAGTATGTTTGGGTAACAAATGAAATCTTTCTCTGAGGAAAGACTAGCAATCTCCGTTCCCTTTCCCTTTTATCATTTTCAATAATAGGTCCTAGATATTTCCCTGCTTTTCTAATGGTAACTGATGTCCGTAAGTAGGAATTGGTTTGAATTCTCATTAGCTAAAAAACAGAAATAGCCCTCTTTAAGAACAAAACTTGCTCTTATGAGTTAACTGAAGAGAACAGAAAGGTCAGACTAACCACACAAAACTCAAAGGTACAAATGAAGTTAAGTGTTACAGAGCTTCAGTTCTGCAACAATTCTTCCCATCTTCAGCTGCAAGCCAAGCTGCAGGTGGGGAGAAGTTCCAAGTTCTCTGTTGCTCCTTTCCTCCTTTTCTCTCTAAAATCAGGCAGATTGTTGATAAAGGTGCACCCTCAGAGGCTTGCAAACCATATACTGAACTGCTCTTGCATAGCTTGCAAACAGGACAGACACAACCCTCTACTTACACTCCAAGCACGACAAGGCTTTCTGGACTGCTTCAACAGGGCTATTCTCTACTTTCACGTCTTTCAGGAAGAAAGCAACATTGCTTACCACATAAAGGGAAGTAATCATAGAGTAATTAGGGCTGGAAAAGACCTTAAGATTATCTAGTTCCAACCCCCCTGCCATGGGCAGGGACACCTCACACTAAACCATGTCACCTAAGGGTCTGTCCAACCTGGCCTTGAACACTGCCAGGGATCCACAACTTCCCTGGGCAACCCATTCCAGTAACTCACCATCCTCACAGGAAAGAACTTCTTCCTTATATCTAATCTAAACTTCCCCTGTTTAAGTTTGAACCTGTTACCCCTTGTCCTGTCACTACAGTCCCTAATGAAGAGTCCATTCCCAGCACCCCCATAGCCCCCCTTCAGATACTGGAAGGCTGCTATGAGGTCTCCACGCAGCCTTCTCTTCTCCAGGCTGAACAGCCCCA
>JANHGB010044627.1:0-77550 GCA_026283785.1 Coracopsis vasa
GGCCGCCGGACCCCGACCGCTCCGCTCCGCCCCGCTCCGCGCCCGCCGCGCCATGGGTGAGTGCCGCGGGGACGGGACGGGATCGCAAGGGAGGCAGCGGGACCTCCGTCCCCGGGACAGGGCAGCCGGGCTGGGAGAGGGCGCGTCCTGCCCCGGGGAAAAGTTCCATGCCCCAAAGTTTCCAACTTTTCCTGAAGGCTGGAACTGCATCCCCCTCCCCCCAGCGCTCTCTGTTTTGGTTTTGCGCTCCCGGCAGCACATACCGAAAACGTGCAGTGATTTGCCGAGGCGCAGCCATCCCGGGAGCGGAGCGGGGAAGACGGGACAGCCAGCGGGAGCGCGCACGGAGCTTTGCGCTGGGAGTTTTGCTCCAGGCAGCGGCCTTGGTGTGTGTGCAGAGAGGGACTGAAGCTGTGCAAAAGGCGGGTCAGCAGCACGGTCACTGCCCAGTCCTGGAGCACTGCCCTCCGGCCAGTTTGCCATCGTCAGAGCTCCATCCGAGACCCACTGAACTAACTGCCCTCATATGGTGACCTGAAGAGTCCCCAGGTTCCCCAACTACATCAGAACAGACTATCTACAAAACTGGCTTTTCATCCAAGTTGTATTACTGCTCATTAAGTTAACAAGAACTGCAGCAAAACGCAGTAGAATCAGTGTAGCTGTCTGCATCCGATTGAGTTTGTGGCTTGAAACTAATGGCATGCCCACGTTAAGCAAAGCCTTTTGTTCTCAGTGAGCAAATACTTTTCTGATTATCTGCAAAACATGTGTACAAGGTGATAAAAGCAGTGCAGGTCACACAGAGTGTGGTGGAGGGACTGGTGTGTTGCTGGGATGGTGTAAGTAACACAAACAGAACAGAGGGTTACAGAATAAATGCAAATATAAATATAGCCATCGCTGTGAAATAACCTTTTGAACAAGCTCTAATTAAAGGCCGAATAGAGACACCTCCTATGAAACACAGCTTGTGAGGGGAAAAAAGCCCTTAGGCAGGATGAGGAAAGTTTTCCATGGTCTAGTAGTTCTGTCCACATTTTTTTCCACATACAGTATATTGAAACAGTTGAGTATTTCTAATTAAACAAAGCCAATGTGAGAATACAGATAATATTATATGCTGGGAACCAGCACAAGCTTAGAAGCTAACGTACTTTGCCTGTGCCTTCAAAATTGTAATAGGGGTGTCCCTGTCACGGCTGGTCCCAGTGGTCCCTACATCAGCACTGCCTCTCACACCACTTGCAGTCCCCTCTGCCATAATATGACTGATGGGTCGCACATGATCACCCTTTCATCCTCTCCCCAGGACGAGAAGTATCTGCAGCAAGCACCTTGGTTTTCTTGGGTTATTTGGGGCGGGATGGTTTGGGTTTGATTTGCTTTTGCTGTTGTTTCTTTTTCTTATTTTAGCTAAACTTAAATACTTACCAAACCTGCATGCTCAGCTATATGGGAAGGTCACGGTCACAGAATCACTTCTTGTATTTGAGGCAGGCAACAGGGAGCTTTTCAGCTCATGATGAGGTTTGTCCTGTAGTCCTGAGGCTCAGGCATCCCAGACACTTGTGCTGCAAAAGGAGAGATGAAGAAATCCGGGCCACCCCCACAAAGTCATGCTGAGAGTGCAAGATTAACTGGGAGAAATAAACTCCTGCGAGCAGTGTTTTTAACAACAAGGTAGGGGGTGAGAACGCAGAGGCTGCAGCGGGAGCTGGTGGTGCCACATGCGCTGAAATGTGATAACGCAGAACAATTTGGAATCAGAAAGCAGAACCTGCATTTTCTGCCCAGAATAGGTTTTGTAATTAGAATCAGGGAGACCACAGAGGAACCCCCTGTACAACTCCAGGCACTACAAATTACTGTCCTCCACTTAAATACAAGTCCTAACGTTGTTAACAAAGTCCTGTTTTCATAGTTCTGCATTCCAGATAAGTGCCCCTGCAGCTAGTGGAAGTGTGTGCAGGCCTGGTGAGTTATGTGACCATCTGCAAGTGCCTCTCTACACATGACTTAGTGACCTGTGGGGAAATTCACCATCACAGCTTTGTAGATGGAAAACTTTGGGTGTCCTGGGAGAGATTTTTCCAACCTGTGCTTGCTGAGAGCTTGCCTGCTAGCACCAGAAAACTCAATGTAGCACTACTTGCTTGTTTTCCAGGTCGTGGACTGCTGGTCCTCCTCCTGTCTGCAACGGTCTCTCTCCTGGGTGGGCTGATATTTGGATACGAGCTGGGCATTATCTCCGGTGCACTGCTGCAGTTGCAGATAGACTTTCACCTCAGCTGCTTCAAGCAAGAAGTTCTTGTGAGTGCCCTTCTTATCGGAGCTCTCCTTGCCTCTCTGGTTGGGGGCATCCTCATTGATCGCTATGGAAGGAGGAGAGCAATCCTGGTCAGCAACTTGGTCCTGTTGGTTGGCAGCCTTGTTCTTACACTGTCAAGGTCATTTCTTGGTCTGGTCATTGGGCGCATGACTGTGGGCTTTGCCATCTCTGTCTCATCCATGGCCTGCTGCATCTATGTCTCAGAAATGGTGGCTGCTCATCAGCGAGGGCTCCTGGTGTCTCTCTATGAAGCAGGCATCACTGTAGGCATCCTACTATCCTATGCGCTGAATTACATCTTTGCGGATGTGGATGAGGGATGGAGGTACATGTTTGGATTGGCCATTGCCCCGACAGCCATGCAGTTCCTCAGCATCCTCTTTCTCCCAGTGAACCCTGTTAAATTAAGCTCATGGGACTCAGACTGCCAGAAGGGCCTCATTCAATTGCAGGGCATTGAGGACAAAGCAGCAGGAAAGCGTGACCCCTACAAGAAGAATTACTCATTTCTTGACCTTTTTAGAACCAGAGACAACATGAGAAGGCGGACTCTGGTGGGCCTGGGACTGGTGCTCTTCCAGCAGTTCACTGGGCAGCCCAATGTGCTGGGCTATGCCTCCAAAATCTTCCACTCAGTGGGGTTCCAGAGCAACTCCTCAGCAATCCTGGCTTCTGTTGGGCTGGGGGCAATAAAGGTGGTGGCCACACTCGTCGCGATGGCCTTTGCAGACAAGGCTGGCAGGAGAGTGCTGCTCATGGCTGGCTGCGTGGTGATGGCCATCTCCGTCACCACCATCAGCCTCACCAGCCGCGTTGCTCCACTGGCCATGGCCAGGGACTGCAAAGCAGCCACAGACCCCAATGGATCCCACAGCCTCACCCAGCACCCCCTGACACCTCTATCCTCCCAGTCTGCTGTATCACCCATCCCACCAGCATTAGACACTGTCAGAAGTCAGGCAGACCCTGGTTTCGCTGCTGCTAGGAGCCTTACAGAAGTTTTTACAAGTACTCAAAGCAGAGAGGTTGTTCCTGATTCTTCCCTCACTCAGAAAAGGGGCTTTGTAGGTCAGTCCAAAAGAGAGACAGTGGCAAGCACAGGCCCTCCGTTTGGTGGTGCTCCCTGGGCAGAACATATGGTCTTAAATTGGATTACGCTGCTGAGCATGATGGCTTTTGTGAGCGCCTTCTCAATTGGATTTGGACCAAGTAAGTATGGTGTTTATATCTACCCGTGCACTAACTCAGAGAATAAAACTAGGGCTGATCCTTACAGTCTGCTTGAAACATTCATTATGTGTCTGCTTTACCAAGCAGCTCAGTGTCTGGGAACTGGAAATACATCCCCTTCTGCCCACGGAATCATTTTCTAACGTTGCATCTCTGTCAACTATGGGGCTGGTACAGCACTAGAATAACTCTTTCATTCTTCCTGGCACCCTGGTGAAGAGGGAAATAGAGGGCTGAGGACAGAGGGACTGAGGGGCTTCAGCTGTGTGATAAAGTCAGTGCAGAACTGGAAGTGGGACCTCTTTGGAAGTTTCTCTGTATCAGCTGGTCTTTTCCTGAAATCATTATTCATCAGATGAGAACAGAGATTAGCTCTCACTTCCATGTAAGCTCTACTGGTTTCTGCCTTTTATTGCTTTAAATGCTCTTTGATGGGAGAAACAGCATCTAACAAGAAAAAACATAAGTGAGCAAGTTTCAAGTGAGCAAGGTTTGACAGTGACCTTGTCAATTATTTCAATCAAAACAACTCTGGGATAGGAGAGACTAAGATATGTATTGCTTTAGCTCTGATTTTAGCCCAAACACGTCATCATCTCCCTATCCCTACCCCTTTCTCATTTCATTTTTCACTACAAAGAGCATGTCCTGACAGCAGGTATGCCGTATGTTTTCCATCTCCCCTGAATGGAATGATCAACTCCCCTGCTTCCTTCCTTGCTCCCTGGACCCATTCATTGGTATTTCATTCTGTGGAGTTCTAAACGTGGGAGTTTGAAGTGTTCTGCAGTGACCTGACACTGTCTGATGAATGTTTGACACCACCAGCAGCAGGTGCTGGGTGAAGCCCAGTTTAAAACCCCTGAACCCCAGTTTAAAACTCCCTTGCCCATTTCCCATATAAATTGCTTAACCCTGCACTTGTCTTCCTGATCTCTCTAATCGATGCAGTGACCTGGCTGGTCCTCAGTGAGATCTACCCTGCTGGGATAAGAGGAAGAGCCTTTGCCTTCTGTAACAGCTTTAACTGGGCTGCTAATTTGCTGATCAGCCTCTCCTTCCTGGACCTTATTGGTAAGTGGCTGTTCTGCATCCCTCCATCTCCCTCAGCGGGTTAGGGAAGGTGCCTGCCACAAGCCATTTGGAGATTAAGTGGCATTTTGAACCCTGGGGTCTTGAATAGGTGTGCCCTGATGCCTCTGAGTGCAGAGAAATCAGACACCAGCAGCACTGGTCTGAGCCCCTCTGTCACTGCTTCCATAAGAATCCTCCATCGCCCACTGGGCTGCACTGCAGTATCAGGAAAATGGATTTTCCAGCTTCCATACCAGCAGCCCTACAACATTTCTTTCTAGCAGATCTCTCAATTGAGGCACATTGCTGGGCCCTGGAGCTTGGCTGCCTTCCCCTTTCCTCTTGTGCGCTGCTGGCAAAGCCTGGCATCTTCTCCCTCTCTGATTCCCAGTTCAGACTTTGCACATAAGGAGCTTCCCTCCCCTGCTGAGCGCTTCTCAAAATAAGATGCCCCTCACAGTAAGCAGCCAGCTTCATGTCTCGTGATGCAACCTACCTCCAGCGGACCCTTCATGCGCTTGAATCTCTCTGCAGATGCCATCGGTTTCTCTTGGATGTTTCTCCTCTACGGACTGATGGGAGTGATGGCTGTTATATTCATTTACCTTTTTGTTCCGGAAACAAAAGGACAGTCCTTAGAGGAGATAGACCAGCAGTTCTCCAGGAAACGGTACGTGTGCTGTTGTACCAGCGCGAGCGGCTGGCTTTGGGAGCTTCCCACCAGCAGTCCCTGAGGTCTGTGGCACTGGGCAGCTCAGGGCTCTTGCAGAGTCTGCTCAGTGCTGCCAGGAAGCTCTCAGGTTTGTGGCAGGGCTGTGGGATGGGGTGTAAGAGCTGCAGTGCAGTTCATCAGCAGGTCACTGTCCTGAGCCTTGCGGCCGTGCTGCTGGAGGGCACTGGTGACACTCGGGAGGAAGAGGGCTAAAACCAGGGCTTGTGGTTGAGGGAAGGAGAGCAGGACCAGAGCACAGGACAGGCAGCTCAGGACAGCAAGAAGGCAGCAGGGGACAATAGTCCTGTTGTTTCACCATAGAGTAATCCTGGACTGATCCTTCTCCTCTGGGGCAGAGACATCTCCTGGTGTAACACAGGCTCTCACCCAGTAATTTCCATGCCAAGCCTGTAATGGGGCAGGGCAGATCAGGAGGTGTTTGTGCAATTCTGGTTGTGAAGGAGGTGGCAGGGCAGGAATGTTGGAGCAGAAGGAGGTTGTGCAGCCACATGGCCATGATGCCAAGGGGAGGGAGCACACCCACATGGAGGAGGTGATGCTGCAGACCCCTGCATGGCTCCTGGCTCCTCATGAGCTGCTGCTGACCTTTGCCATTCCCAGCAGGGTGTGGGAAGGAAACATGTTGAAGCAGAAGCGTGGAAGAGGAGCGAGCTGCACACACGCGCAGTACCAGAGAGTGGAGCACGGCAGCAGCACATGAAATGTGCCCACAGCATCGCCCTGAGGAGAGGAGCAGGCTACACCATAGGGACAGTTCTTCTCCATGGCCTTTGACTGGTGACCCCTGCTCAGAGACGGTTCTCCCCGCAGTGCCTTGGATATCAGGACATGCCAATAGCTGTCCTTTGGGCCCTTGAAGAATCACTGGTCCCAGGCAGGGAACATGTCTTCCATTTGATATATTTTTCATGGGTTTGGGTTTTTTTTTATCACCTGTCATTTAAGGGATTAATGGTTTTGTACACAGGGATTAAAGCACAACTTTTGCTGGCAATGCTTTCATCTGTGCAGTTCATTTGTGAGCAGGGTGCATTATTTTCCAGTTCTTTGAAATCCTGGATGCTTTACAGAGAGCACAGCATTGCAGGAGGAATGCGTCAAACAGCAGCATACGTTAATATTGTTCCCCTCTGTAACTTCTGTGTAGGAGCCTAGAGTCTGAGCTGGGAGCTAATGCAGATAAATGCTCTGTTTTAGCAGAGACAGAATGAGTGCTGCTTCACCACTTCCAAAAGGGTCAAGATCCAGCAGCTCACCCACCTGACTGCCCAAGGCCTGTGCCTACACAAAGAGTGGAAGTCCATCTCGTGCATGTTTGCTGCTTTTGTACACAGAGCCTGGCCTGCATTCATGACCGGGGTTTACATGTACAAAACCACACACAACACTGTGGTACCTTCATGAAAACATCACCAAGTTTTCTACCCCTTACAACTGCACCTTCTTTGATTAATTCACACCTCCTTCTGACACATCTACATTACAAAAAACCCGCTCTACTGACACAGTGCTCACTCCCAAAACCTTGTGAGATGGGAGGAGCTGGTGTCCTGCTGAACAGCCAGCCTTGCCTCTTCTGAACCCCCAAAGGAACCAAGTCCCAAAATTTAGTGTTTTCCCCTGAAAATGCAGCTCCTTGGGGACCAGTGACTGCTACACTGGGCTGCCTGGTTGGTATTACAGGGACAACACAGGATGTGGCCGTGTTACCCAAACTCTTATCTCAAAGGGAAGCCCCTAAAACACTGGAAAATCTGTCCTTGCCTATAATTCAGTCTGTGGCTGTCAGGTGTTTGCCTGAACCACTTTCAGGATGTGCTTTCGTCTTCCCATTGAGTAATGGGGGTCACCCAAAGCCTTCCTTACCCACCTCTGCATCGACCTCCCTGCTGCACCTCTGCTGCATCTGGACCTTGGCATTTCTGAACTCTCTTGTGCACTGCAGATGCTGTCATGCCAAAGCACACCTATAAAACAAAACCCAGATGCTCTCTTTCTGCAAAAAGGCTCACGAATACTGGGCTGTATCAGGGATGACTCTGATTTAGTGGGGAAAAAAGCATTGGTACTGTCCCAGAAGTTAAAAATCGGCCTCTACATCACGGCTCCAGGCTGTGACTGGGGTAGCACATTCACCAGGGGATCCCTGGCTGAGAAGAATGGGAACCGGGGGGGATGCTTGCACGCATGCCTATGCTTTTGAATGAGGGCGGTGTGCCGCGAAGGGGCTCTGAGCCCAAGGGCCGTTTGTCATCACGGGCTGGGACCACCAGCCCCGGAGCGGGGCGCACCACGCCAGGACTGCCGCGAGGGGGCACCCCGGCACCGCGCACCGCCCTCCCCGGCGCTGTAGGGTCACCCTGCGGAGGCAGACAAACATCCCCACCAGGACCTAAATCTCAGCCCACTTCACTCTCGGACACAGGTCTGAGCCTATGGGACCCCCTACCCCACATATCTCTGGTGCCGCTGCCTCCGCATACTGTGCCTCCGGGGTTGATAGAGACTGGAAAGAAGGGTGATATGAACGGGAATTCAGGGGCACACCTGCGTGGTGCTGCCAATGCAGGTGGGGCTGCCCTAGGGAGCAAAGGGATGGGGAAAGGATGGGGACCCCTGGACCTCCCAGGGGGCTCA
The DNA here is from genome assembly GCA_026283785.1 of Coracopsis vasa. Taxonomy (NCBI): domain Eukaryota; kingdom Metazoa; phylum Chordata; class Aves; order Psittaciformes; family Psittacidae; genus Coracopsis; species Coracopsis vasa. The sequence continues at coordinate 8,007 of JANHGB010044627.1, forward strand.
GGCCAAGGGGCTGGCTGGCTGCTGGGGCAGTGCTGAGGGAAGCAAGTTAGCTCTGGGGCTAACAGGGCTACTGACCCTGCCAGGCTCTGTGGGTGATGGTGTAGAAAGCTGGAAGTTAGTTTGTGGCAAGAAGGATTAACAAGCCTGTGATAAGAGGGCTGTTTTTCCTGCTTCCTTCAGAAAATCAAGATGCAACTTTCCAGACCCAACAGCTTCAGCCCAGGAAGCAAGGGGTATCTGCAAGGGGCTGCCCAGCTCATCACACAGAACACACCATGTTGGGGTGTCTGTGTCTGCAGCAAGCACGAAGCAATGGGAAAGGAGGTGCTGGGAGTGCCTCGGGGATGTTGCGGGGCAGAGTCCCACACCTCTGCTCTTGTAGCCCTCACAATGAGGGGATATACGCACCCGGGAAGGGATCCCTACCAGGGAAACCATCCTGAACCTGCCAGCTGGTGTTATGGAGTCCTGCACCTCCATCACAGCAGAGCTGGGCCGGTGACACCGGAAGATGGAAAAGCCATAAAGGAATGTTTAAATGAAAAGCTGAGGGAAAAGTCAGTGGGTGTAGAAATTCAAACTTGCACCCGTTGTGAGGAGGATGTGGCCAGTATCCAGGGTAAGAGCAGCAGGGAAATAAATGATGCAGCTGCAATGAATAAGGTGAGTTTATGTAGTGCTGGCAGACCCACAGGAACAGTATGAAACAATCAAGTAAGCGCAAAACTTGGAGGTGCTTCTGCCCCTGTACCAGGGGTTTAAAAGAAATAAGATAATGCCAGGCTTTCTGATCATCCTGAATGACAACCCCAGTACCAAGATGGGAGATCCCAGATTCCAACAGGAAAAATACAGGGCCAGGACTGTGTTACTGACCCCTGATCAGGCTAAAGGAAACAATCAGCAGATACAAAAAGAGATTAGAGAAACCACTCAGCTCAGTGATCCATCAGGAAGGAAAAGAGTGGTTTGGGATACAATAACGAGTCTCCTGGTCCAAGCAGCGCTGGAAGCTGTGAGGAGGGCTCCTGCTCTGGGGTTAGTGGGGAGCGGTGCACAGGACCTGCTTCACAAGGTGTTTGTGGGAGAGCTGTTCTCTGCTAGTGACCACAAAACAACCAATTTAGTGCTGTAGTGGGAGGGAGCACACCAAATAAATCCACCCTGTGGCTCTATGGTTTCAACAAAGGGAACTGTGAAAGAAGAAGGCGATTGGTCAATAACAACAACCCGAAAAGGAGCAGACGGGGAGCAAGGAGCCTGCGAGCAGTCTGGAGGCGATTAAAAAATGCTCTATTAAAGCCCAAGTAAAACATGTGCCACAACTCGGAGAGAGCTAAGAGGTCCTAAAAAACACCCTGCCTGACTCGCTGCTAAGGTTCAGGAGGTATCACAGGGAGAAGGTCAGTGTTTTAAAAGTGGAAAGGTTTCCCACATGAGGAGAAAAGGAAAACCCATAAAACACAGCAAGTAAAGTGTAGACAGAGAATTACAAAAGCTAAAAAAGAGCCTGAAGAGCTCCTTGTAAAGATATTTTTAAAGAAGTTTCTTTAAATATATCAGAAGCAAGAAGCTGGCTAAGGAACCATTGCTCAGCACAAAGGTACAAAGGGGTACCAAGGAGGATGGGGCAAGGTAGTTCAGGCACGACTGAGTGCTGGTCTTCACTGCTGCAGGTACCTGGGAGATCCTCACACTCAGTTCATTCTTTGTAGCCCGTAAGTTAAGGAATTAGATCAATTTGGCTTCACAAATGGCAACTGCACCAAGGAACTGCCAGGATGCTGGCGTAGCTCCCACCTACAAACCAAGTTTTGGAAGGGGACCCTGGGAGCTGCACGGGGTCACCTCCATCCCTACCAGGGTTGTTGGGTCTCAGCAATGAGCAGAGACAGGCAGGTGAGAAAGAACCAGCGGATGCGGCTTCCAAAGAGGAATACCTGCCTTGTGAGCATGCTGGGATGCTAGGAAAGTATCGGCATGAGCCTGGATGGGGAGAACCCAACAGACAGCAGAAGGACATTTACAAAGAGATTTTGGCAAAATTATTTTTAAAGATTTACATTGCCACGGGGTTCAAACAATGGTCCTGTCATGGATGGAAGCCCAGGTAAAAGATATTCCTGTCCTGTAGGTAGCAAAGTGCAAGGTTTGACAGACAGGTTTTAAGCATAAATGAGATTCAGCAATAGGGTTGCCCAAGAATCTCTGCTGGGTTTGGGTTTATTGAGCACCTTCATTTGTAGCATTGGAAAGGGAACGGGCAGCAGAATCTCCAGGTTTGTGAGTGATGTTAAGCTCTTTTGGGAACGAAAATGTTTTGCCACTGACAATGGACTCCTTAAGAACTTTGCAAAAGCGAGTGGGCAAAAAGGACGGAAGGACGGATGTGCCAGGGAATGCTGCAGGCTGGTGCCAGAGGCCTCTGAAAGCTGTCTGGGGTTAGCATGGGTCGGAGGAGTCCTTGGTTGGGTGAGCTGGCTCCTTCCATCATCCTCTGACTGGACAAACGTGTCCCTGCTCTGAATTTGTGACCCATTAACACAGCAACAGGCTGTTTCTCTTTCCTTCTCCCCTGAGGCCGAGACCTCATAAGACTAGAGGATACAGAAATGCTTGAGGCAGTGATAAATCTTCTTTAGTGGGCTTTTATTTCCTTTTCTTTCACAATATTTTCTTTAGTTTCCTAGCCAAATTTTTTCGAAGGAAAGATTTCTGACTTCCTTTGAGCCACAGCTCAACATCTGTCCACATCGGGGGCTGAAGTAATACACTGTTAAGGGGTTTTGATGTCAAGCCCAAAACCCCACCAGGGATTTATGCAGCTCTCCCCTTTCCTCCCTCCTCCTCTTCAAACAGCCTTTCATTTGCTCTCACTAATTGTGCTGTCATGCCTTTCTTTTTCCCCCCCGGTTGTGCAGACAGCCTTTCATGCAGACAGGTTTCGGTGACAGATGCCTGTGCCATGAGCTTTCCGAGGAGGCGGGTTCACTGCAGAGCATGAGCATCGTCTGAACGCACCGAGCAGCGCTGAAATGATCCAGGCACCCATCCAGCCTGGGACGGATTAGGCAGTGGCTTCCCTGCTCCCCCCTGCCCCAAGTTGCTGCTGGATAATAGCTGCCGGTCAGGAGATCCCAGCCAGGCCCAGCCCACCCACAGGCACCACTTGCTGCTCTAAGTGGGTAGGGAAAGATTAGCTGAGAATCACTTGGAAAATGGGAGTCTTCAGGAGGAGCTGGGCTGGGGACAAGGGCACTGTGTTCCAAGGGAAGTGGCTGTGAGAGGAGCACAGCCGGGATGGGGGACATCGCACAGGGTTGAACAGAGCAATTCTGGGCTGTGCCCCTTCCTCAGGCATACACAGCAAGAGTCTTATGGTGGGTGTGAAGACCAATGTGCTCGATGACTTGTGAAACAGGGCTCTGAGCTGGTGATGGTGTAAATCAACCTGTTCAGATGGAAACCTGCTCTCAGGCTTTGCCTACGGAAAGAGAGCAATACTTTGAAGCAGCTACATCAGAAAGCATCAGGGACACAACCAGAAGCTAATACTGGAGAGGCTCAAAGCTTGAATTTCCTCCAGGTTGTGTTTGTGCCCAAGGTGACTGTTTTTAGCAGGAAGACTTTCATATAGCAAGTAGGGCAATGCACAACACAAGTTGTTATCCTGTTCCTTTGTTTTCCAGCTCTTCTTTTAGTCAGAAGATAGGGAGGACAGTGAGGGGCCAGCCCTGATTATTGATCAGCTCACAGAGAGCTCCTCACAGCAGGCTGGGTACCCAGTTTGGGGCCCTCTGCAGACCTGCTTGGGTCCTCTGCTGCCCCTTCCTTGCAGGGTCCCTGTTGGATGCCACCTGGCAGCCCTATACACCTCCTAGTGCTTCCCAGGGTCCTCATCTCCCTGCTGCAAAAGAAATAGCTGCAAAAGCCACTGCCCTGGGCTCTGTACTATGGGGTCTATACTCCACCAGAGCAGGAAGCAAATCAGATATTTATCCCTTTTTAACCTGATTAGGATTTTTTCTTGTTTTAAATGCTATAAAGATTTCCAAGACAAACAGAGAAGCATTTTATCTGTCCCAGAATGCAGACCTGCACAGGGATGGGCTGGGAGGTGGTAGGGGCAGGAACAGGGACACTCTGCACTGAATTGCAGGAGATCTGAAGTGAAGTTACGGTGCACTGGTAGGGTTGACTTTTAAATAGGACTAACAAGTCAACCCCCTCTCTTACATGTGCTCCTGTCGTGTGCTGTAGTCAAAATCTGAATGATGTAAGAAACAAGTACAAACCTTGGCTTCTTACTGTTGGTCCAGATTGGCGGCAGAAGCAAGCTTGAGCACAGGCAGTGCAGAGTTTGAGGGGCAGCATGTACCATCACCGAGTCCTCAAGCTCCAGCTGTGGTAACGTGACCTAGGTAACAGATGAAAAGCAAAAGGTGCTCTCAGTCCCTGCTGCAAATGCTCCCACCACTCAGCAGAGAAATGTGGGATGGGGATCCATGTCCTTCTTGTGCACGTGAAGGCAGCAAGCTCAAGGGCTGGATCCTGCTTAGTCTCTGCTTGAGGGGATACAGGGCTGGATGAAAGGAGCCAGGATACATGAAATACGATAACTGGAAAAAACACAAACCAGAAGATGGGCTGTTTAATGCACTACAGATCCAGCAAAACAACCAGAGCTGAACAAAAAGCATTCTTCGTATAGAAACAAAGATACCGGCTCAACCTGAGGAGAACCTGGAAGGAGAAGGGGGTTCTGAGATGTTTTCTTAGCTTGTGGTTCCCAGCACTATGTGGATCAGACCCAAGCCTAGAATGCAGTGGGGGCTTCCTCCTTCCACTGCATCTCTCTAAAGTGCTTCTTCCAGCACAAGCACCTCCAAGCTCCCCTTCTTTGGTGTCTATGGCTTGCACTCTTGTTCTTCCTGCTCTACCTGGCCTTCTTGCTACGCTTCTGCCTCTGGCCTCAGCTTCCTCAGCCCTGAGGTCTTCCCTCTACTGACTGAATTAGTAGAAGGAGAGTTGCTGTCACATTTAATCACAGGGGTAAAGTAGGGACAGAAAGATAAAGTCCTCCCCAACCATCAGGATGTTGATGGTTTGCGGAGTGAGTTGCTCTGAGTCACCCACCAAGAAAAGCCTGTTGTCCTTAGGGAGATAAGATACCTTGGGCTGGGAGTGAGACCTCAGGTGCAGTACTGGGCAATGCAGAAAGCACTGCTCTGTCCCGGGACCTACCAAGACAAATTCTGTCTCTGGATAAGCAGGAATCACACAATTACTGGTGAGTTTTTCCTGTTGTCTCCAGGTTCTTTTGAGCCACTGAGCTGAGCTCTCCCCAGTGGGGACGAATGGCAGGAGCTGCAAGGAGCCGGCAGTTGGCAGGAGCTATTTCCTCTTGGAAAAACCCTCTGTGAGGGTCTGGGGGAAATCCTCATGCTCAAACACCACAGCCCCACCGTGACAACCCTGGCACCAGAGCCCTGAGGGTGCCGGTGCTCACTGACAGCTCCGGGGGGGGTAACAAGCATCCTTTTGTTCTCGCTCAAACTCACAGCTGAGTCCTGGTGCACGATGTGACCTCCTGCAGCAATACAAATAAAAACGTCAGGACTGTGACTATTAATAGTGTTTCTATTCCTGCTGCCGTTATGATTGCTTTTTGCTACTATTAATAATAATATTTACATATGCAAAACCACAGATGCAAAACAGATGGTTTGGTTGGGACTTCTGAAAAAAAGCCTTGTCTCTGCCACATCTATTTATGACAAAGAGAGAGAGTTAACCACACAGAGTGCCACATAGAGAACAAATAGATGGGGAAAAAGAATGAAATAATTCCTTCCATATTCCTGACAGGGGCCAAAACTTATCCAATCCCTCTTTTCTGCTTCTCTCCTTTCTAGCATTTGAGACTCTTTTCCAATACCAGGTCAGGGATGGTTTCCATATTTGTTCAGACTTGTCTAATTTTATTTTCCAGTTCAGCTATTATTTTTTCAGATGCAGCTTTTCCTGATGGGTGGAAAATACAAAAGGAATCACTCATCTGCTCCCTGCAAGCTTTTTCCTGACCGCTGGGAAGCTCAGGCACTATTCCAGGCCTGGAGTAAACCTTGCCTTGTGGAGAAAACTTGATCCTTGTTTGCCGAGTTCACACGTCTGGGAATAATTTAAGCTAAGGGGAAAAGTAAAAGTGAGAAAGACTACAACCACCCCCGAGCCCATCTCATCCCCTCCACCGTGCAGCCCTGCCCAGGAGGATGGCTGCGGCCATGCAAGATGAACAGCCACATCTCCACAACTCACCAGCACTGTAAAGCAAGAAAGTGGCAGCACGGGGCACGGCAACACTTTTGGCAGCTTCACCCAGGCTTGTTTCACAGAGATGGAAAATAATGGAGAGCCTGCCAGCAGCACAGCATCCCCCTCTGCTTCCAGTGGTGGCTGCTGTAGGGCTGGGCTGTCTCAGGGACACAGCCAGCAGCAGGGAGCTGAGGGCTTGGTCTGAGCGACCAACTTGCTCTTTGCTCCTGGCTTTCCCACAAGGATGAGGACGAGCGGAAGGACAAGGCTGAAGCAAGGACTTCTCTGGCCTGCATTGATGAGTAGCTTTGAACTGGAATTCTGCAGGAGTCCCACCAGCTTCCCTGCGCACATGCTTCGGTCTCCTGTTCGTGTATTTATGGTTGTGTGAGCAGCAGCGGCTCCCCCTCATCCATGGGTACCATGTTTGTGGCCAACAGGACTCCCCAGTCCTCTCCTACTGACAAACACCCTTGGGGACACCCTGATTTCCCCAAGCAACCCCAGGCCCAACTGCTCCTTCCATGAGCAGGAGGAGGAAGAGGAGGAGGAAGAGAAGGAGGAGGAGGAAGGGTTTATATGCTCTGCCACAACACAGCAATGCTTAAATGGAGAAAGGCACTGGACAGCATGCAAACGAGTAGAGTGCAGCATCCCCAAGCACTAATGAGTAATAAAGTGCCCCACAAACTAAAAAGCCCCCAAGTGCTGCTGAGGACTAAGTAGTCCCTGAATACTCACATCTCTCTCAGGTCAAATTCCACTCTTTAAACCAATCCCCATTACACTTTACACATCAGGCTGTAGAAGGCCTCAGAGGGGCTGTTAGGGTCTATTGTAGGGGAATAAAGCAAGTGTCAAAAAAGACTTTTAATGCCCAGTTAAAAATGGCCAAAATCCAGCCTGCAGTTACCTGATAAGCTGCAAGGTCTCTACTGGGAGAAATATTTCGGTTTTTAAATTGCCTCAACCCTTGCACACTTACAAGAGGCTGGCCTTAGCTCTAAGCTAAAGCTTTGTCAAGTACATTAAAACAATATTAAAAGCCTGGCTTTTGTTCCATAAAGACTTTAAATGCTTGTTGGTTTGGGGTTTGGGATTTTTTTTCTTATATGGGTTATAATGAGTAATTATTGAACACATCAGAGCACTGCAGACCTCTGCAGCTTTGTGTGGTTCACAGCATCAACACTTCTCCCAGCACAGCAGCAGTCCCATCACTGCGGGTTCCCATACCTGCACAGTGGAGGCAAAGTGCTTGGGGGATTAACAACTCCAGGGATGCATAACAGGGCAGTGCCAGAGCCAGAGGATAACGTCCAAGTCCCATGTCCATGGGCTCTGGTCACTACAAGAGAAAATATCCCCAGTGCCCTCAATGCAAATTAACCTCTTACTCTTTACAGGGAAACCTGGGAGATTGCACCCGTTTGCTGGTTCAGTTACCCTCTTTTGTGAACAACTTCCCTAATGGGCTCTGCACTGTGCCTGGGCTGTGGTGTCCATCACCAGGGCTCTGTTGGTGGTTTTTATGTAGACATTTGGACAGCTAGAGGTGTTTTCAAGGCAGATCTGTAATTCATTCAAAGACTCCGTGTGTCAACAGCCGAGAAACCCAGGTTCACACTGCAACAGGGTGTTTCTTACCATCCCATGTTGTTCTTCTGTGCTATAAGGGCTCTCCCGGGCAGCCCAGCCTCATGGTGCTGTTTTGCTTCCATTGCTGTGCTTTGGGAAGTGTGTTTGCATAGTAGCAAGGGAGGCCAACACACAAAATTAGTAGCAGTTGAAGTTCAGTGCAAGTCTTGACTGTCAGGAATGCAGCATTAAAAACAAAACTTAAGGCTTCCATATTGCAAAACCTATTAACTGCTTTACCATTACTGCAGGCATGCCAGTTCAGTCATACTGGAGCCTTTACCAAAGCATGACAGCTCATTTGTTTAGGTTGGGCCAGGCTTAAAGTTCTGATGAAGCCTAATCTTGTGACCTTTATTTACTTTGGCCAGGGATGCTTTCTGCACAGATGACTTCCTATCCTTCCTAATCTTTCCTGCAGGAAAGGAGCTGGGAGTTACAAGTCGGGGGAGGAAGGCAAAGCCAACCTGACATGCAGCCAGAGAGAAACAAGCACTGCACATGTCGATGAAGTGGGCCAGGTTCAGAGACCTTTTCTGTTAAAGGAAGGAATTTAAAGGGAAGTCAGCACCTCTGCTGTCATCATTTGAGATGTGTCAAATCCATCATCATTTCTCTGGAATTTTACCCATCTGGAAATATGGCTGGCTGCAACTGCGAAGCTTCACGGCTTAAGGATGGAAAAGTCTCTGCTTGGCTCAAACCTGTCAAACCTCCCACAGAAACAGATGAATTTTGTGGGTATAAACCCCTGGCAACTCCCTGAGATTTGTCACTGAGGGGCTGCTCACAAGTCTGGGCCATCCATCCCCTATGAAGTGAAATGGCTCTCAGCAGTGCTACAAAGCACCCATGGAAGGAGCTGCTCTCTCCTGTGTGACAATAGAGGGAGCATGGACCCTGTGTCAGGCAGCCTCACTGAATGCCAACAGCTCTATAAGGGGAACTCCCTTGCTCCTCACCTCCATCTCTACAGGCTAAAACTAACTCAGGAGAAGCATGTGTAACACCTCAGGCATCATGCTTTTACCACCCCTCTAAAATCTGCCTCTTCACACCCCCTACAACTACAGACCACTTTTAACATTATGCTTCCATTTGATGCAAATTCCCTAAAAGAAAGCAGGGAAACTGAAGCACCTCCAATCTTTGCCTTCTGCTTTAAAATACAGACCAGCGTTAAGGGCTGTGGATAAACCATGCATGGACCCTTCTGATGCAATTACAGCTTAAGCTACACACAGGAAATACCCAGCTTTCCCCTGGCCTTTTATTCAATTTACTTCCCAAACAGTAGTATAAGACTAGAGACAGAAGGGGAAAAAATAAGAGAGAGAAATCCCCAGCACACACACTGGTTGTTTTCTAAGAGAAAGGACCCTGCAGTGGCACTTACCCAGCACCGGAGACACAAGTCACCCGGGACATGACACCATTTTTCCACTGGAAGTCAGATGCAAGAAGTACCAAACCACTTTGTTAAAATGTCCTTCTCATGTTTTGAAGTCAAATGGTTAACACAAACCTACCTTTCCAATGCAGCAATGAGGCGCTGTGCACCACACCGGCACTAGAAGTGCTGGTGAGCTTCACAAAATCACTGCTTTATACTGAGAAATAGAAATGCAGAGACAATGGGGTGGAAGGCATTTCTAGAAGACAAAAGACCAGTCAGGTCTGGACTCTGATATCTTGGGTTTGACCAGTTCCCATGAGTTGAATAAAGAATTCTGAGTATCTGGAAATATTCCCCAGTTTCATTCCCACAGAAGAGAGTACTTAAAAGCATTCTAAGGTTAATGGGAATGTGATGAAAGAACCATTTCTGTAGAGCAGTATTTTGAGTACATGCCACCTTTAAATGCATTTTCCAAGCATTATAGCAGAGAAATTTGGGATAAGGTTCAAATCTCTCTCAAACTTTTGGAAAGCGAGTGGTGAGGAAGCAATCCATTGTGCTGCTGCAGAGATGCTCCAATTGGTGGTTCAAGAGCTGTGCAGTGGCTGAGCTTGGGCAGTCAGGAGTGAATGACCCACCGACAGGGAAACAGCACTCATGTTTGCTCTGATAAAAGCCCTGAAACCCAGTGCAGCCATAGGAAAGGTGCATGCATGCTGCCTGCAGGGGTTTGTCCCAGAATAACAGCTTTCCAAAGCTGACTGACGCTTCTTGCCTCAGAGGGAAAAGCTGTCACTGTCAAGCTTCCCTAATCAAACAGCTGGGGAGTATGTGAGCATGCTGCACCCCTAATTCCCATCTAACCATGCAAACTGGAGATTGGAAATGCAGTGAATCTGATCAGTGGAGGCTGATTCCTCCTGTGTAAAACACCATATCCCAGAGGGGCTTTACAAACCCAGGAGTGCACTGGAGCAGTGCATGGTGCCCCTCTGCAGCTCAGAAGACATTAATTACTAAATGAGCCACAGCAATGAGTCTCCCTCACCACCAGTGTGTAGTTACCTGCTTTGAGGAGGGCTGGGATTTGCAGAGGGAGGCACGGCAATTGCATGTGCTTATCGGGTGCTTTCCCTGCCTGCACCAGCATCCCAGGCTGCCTATGCAGTGGCTGTGACCCCATGCAAGAGCTGGTAATGCAATTACATACATAACATGTTGGTTCATTGATAACACTATTTTTGTATTTTATAGAGAAAAAACTCTCTAGCATCAAAACCATTTTAATAATTATTACATTATTGGGGTCTTTTTGCTGTTTACAAATACTTGCATTATAAAAGATTACGATAAGGATGTCAAGCTCACTAGCAATGTTAGGAGAAAGCCTGTGAAGGCCACTATTTTTTAAACTACTTAAGAGCAGTTTAATGTGCGCTGTGCATTGAGTTTAGTTCTTTAACAACTGCCTTGCAAAATTTCCTCTCAGTAAAACTGTGATTAGTAACAATAAACCTTAAAAAGGCTTCAACATAGATAACACCTTTCAAACCCAATGGCTCAGTGCAGCAAGGGATATATTTTATGCCGAACAAATGCAAAAGCCTCATAGGTGATTTGCTGAATCAGGACCTTAAAGTGGGAGCCAATTTCCACCACTGCATAGTGCTTTTGGAAGGCACTGGATTTTAAAGGACCCTACAAAAATGAATGCTGATCTCACCACTGGTGTGCTCTTGTCCCCTCTGCTCCAGTACCACCCTGCCTGCCTGTGTCCAAGCCCAGAGGTGGGGGCACAGCAGATCAAATCGATTGCACACTCCCATGCTATGGATGTTAGTGAACAAGCTCCTCGTGACCCCTCACCTTTCTGTCATGGGAAAATGTTAGGAGACGTTTCCCCCTCTTTGCAGGAACAAACAGCAGCAGTTTTACATCGCTGGGGAAGATCATATTAATGAGTGTGCTTCCTCACATCAGCTGCACTTTGCAGTGCAGTTAAGCAGTTCTGCAAACCACCAGGCTACCCCAGCAAAGTTCTCAAGATTCATCAGACTGAGGAAATAAGACACAAGTTTTGCATTTCTATTGACTTAGCTTTAGTGCCACATAAGCTACTGGAAAGAACGGCTGGAAAGAAAGGCTCTGGTGATAGACTGATCAAGCTGAGTTAGTGAGAAGCAATCAGACCAGAGCAAAGCAAACACAAAGGCTGCCTGCAGGCAGCCGGGACCAGGCGGCTGTGCTTGCCTTCCTGTTTGTGTTTACCAGGACACAGCTCCTGCTATTAAGTGCATTGTGCTTGCAGGGAGCAGCAGCTCCAGTGACGGATGGCTTCTGCAGAGATCCTTTGTACCTGCCAACAAGACTGAGCAATAAACAGCCTGAGGCAGCATCCACTTCACTTCCTTAGCACGTAAGTGCACTGTGCCCAGCTTTCACATCACGCACAGGAGCCAGCTTGCAGCTGCAAAGTTTACATGTGTCCAGACAGCTACACAGCAGCAAGTTCCTACAGCTCCCTTCATCTCGTGGGGGAGGTGAGATACAAAGAGCTGGAAGCCAAAAGGAAAAAGCAATAGCTGCTTTATCAATTACCTGTGGATCACTGACCATGTACCTGTGCAGGGCACATGTGGAGAAAGACTCATCTTGCAGCTTAGCAGCATTCTCAGCATGTGGTTGCATTTAGTTAGGAAGATGTGTTGATGGTTCAGGCACTGGATCACCTCTAAAAGCCACCAGCCAGTCTCCCTGGTCCATGGTGCTAAAACCAGTGATGCTGCTGGAAGAGTCTCTGGAAGGCAGGCACAACCTTGCAGCTCCATGTGCTCTGGAGCTTCACAAACTGTATATCAGAGAAAGGGCAGGAAAAGGATTTAGATCAGCTGCAATCAAGCATTCATTACCAAACCACCTTAACGCAGGGAAGTGAAGAGATAACGTACCCCTGATCCCTGCATCCGCAGTCACATCCCCTTTGAGAACCTGCCCCACATTTACCCACTCAGACAAGCAGAACCCCTACAGCCAGTATCCAGCCTGTAGCCAGCGTGGTTGGCTCTGTGCAAAAGCCCACAGTCTTTAATTTAGCATTGACCTTGGCCTGCATAACGTCCAGCAGAGAGTACCAAGGTTTGTGACCCCAGCCAGTCCTAATCCCTCAGCCACTCCAGACCCGGGATCCCTGCGGATGGTGGTGGGAGCTCCCAGCACCGAGCAGCTCCAGCCTCAGCCCCGAGCGCTCCAGCTTGCCAGCGTGTTTGCAGAGCAGAGCGTGTCATACTTCTAAAGAGTGACAAATTAGCAGGAAGGGCTCCCCCCGCACCCCAGCTCCGCTGTGCGCAGCCGAATTCCCCCGTGCCGCATTAACAGCTAATAAAACAATAGAGCTTTTAGTGGAGGACTTCAAAGGGATCTCAGGCAGATGAATGAATTTAACATTTCTTCACTTACTGTCAGCACTGAGGGAGAGAAGGGCAGGCTGAGGTCGAAGGCTTCGGCAGGCAGCGGCAAACAAATACAGGCTGGTATTTGGGCTACTGCAGAGAAATGAGTGGTAAATCAGCTAAGCAGTTGGTAAGCACCAGGTTTTTTTTCTCCTCTATCACTGCTCATCCACTTTGGCTGCCCTATTTTTTTCTCTTTGTGTGGCTACAAAACCACTATGAACGAATACCATCAAAACTAAAAACCACCACAGTTACACCTAAACCATAGGCCAAGTCACCAACAGCTCATTATGGCGCAGCCTGGCCCAGACTCAAGCAAACATGATTATTTTTCAGCAATACATTGTATTTGGTCACATTAAGCACCTACATGAATTAAGCTTTCAATTGTGCAACTGAGAGTGGATTAATATTATTTAAAAGGTATCTCTCTTTTAGGAACTGGAGAAGCAAGTATGAGAAAGCAGGAAAAGTAAAGAGAATAGCATTTGCCATAGCACAAACCATACCTCCTTGGGTGTGTAAAGACTCTCCAGCAGCTTACTCGCACATGGAGCAAGGGAAACACAGAGCTGAGCATCATAAACTCCTCGCTGGTGGAGAAGTCAAGGCTTCACAGCTCCCACCAGCAAGGCTGTGCCAGCCAAATATTCAGAGATAGAACCTATGGGACAGTTTGGAAGGGATTAGAGATGGAAGAGATCTTAAACAGATGAAGCATCATTTCACAAAACTGCCACAAGCGACACTGCTCAGTTTCTTATACTTCTCTTCCATTTTCTGACCAGCTCGTGTTAAGTCACAGCCTTTACTCCCATAAAGTATCTGAGGAAGCAAGAAGAAAAATCTGATTGTTCTGTGCACACTTTTTTTACCCTCATGTAGTACATGATACCCAAAACAACAGGAATAAATTATCTTAGTTTGTAGAACTGGCATGTTTCAGCCTCTTGCATACCATCATCTATATTCTACACATCCCCAAGTCCAGCCCAAATGGCTTGCTCTGGAAAACAACTTTAAAGTTTGCAGTCATTTGTGTCACATTCACATCTGCTGCCAGCTTTTCCAAGCATTCTCCTTTTGGCTGTCCTACAAAACACGCCTGCAGAGGACACTTCCCAAGCGCTCACTGCTCCGTGCAGGGATGGCATTTGCACGCAGTCAGCTCATGGGGAGCTGCGGCGTTGCTCAAAAGCAGCCGGCTCACAAGCAGGCAGGGAGGCAGCCTCCTGATAACTGAGCTGACAATTTCTAGGTTCTCGAAAACCAGACCCTTCCAAGAATGCCCTTTGTTCAGCAGTTGCTCCATTCAGTCTCTCTCCCTGTTTGCTTGTAATATATTCCTTCTAAAAGCCTTGCCCTAGGCTAGTAGAAAATTAAAACAAGGAGCCAGATTTTCTCTTTTTTCCCCTCACATTCGCTCTTTCATCAAGAACAGTGAAAATTTGGCACAGTTGAATATTTTGTTCAGCTCTTTCTTTCAGACTTTGAAGTCCCCTAAAGCCTTGGTAGGAGTCTAGGCTTCCACTCACATCTGCTTTCCATGAAGCCATTTACCGCACTTTATTTGTGCCATATTAGATTTTTCAGGACAGGGACAGAACTAACGAAGCATTTACATTCCTGAGAGAGTGGCATATATACAACTACCACATTACTCTGATAGAAACAAACTACAACTGACATATTGCAAGATCTCAAGCAAGAAGCCATGTTGTACTACGGGGAGCAAAGGCTCCAGCGCTGTTGGTTACTTCTTCTTTTCAATGCTCACTTAACATAAAACACCCTTAGTGACCATTTTACTTTACTTTACCCTTTTATCGAGAGATGCTGTAATACCTGTAAGAAAATGAAAGAAAATGTCTTATAAAAGGGAGAGCTTGGAGGGAAGCTTAATGAAAACAAATAGTGGCAGAACAGAAGCTGCATCAGAGACAGTATCAATGACACAGAGCACTGTCAGCAAGATAATGGCATCATGCTGCTAACAAACTGCCAAGGCATTTCTTTTACAAGCAGAAGTCTAATCCTCTGACAATGCTCCATTCCAAGGACTTCATTGCTATCAGAGCAGGGAAAGGGTGTTGATTGAATGTTTTTGTCAGATGAGTCCTGTCAAACCATATTGATTATTCTGACTATCGATTATTCTGCTGGTTTCTGGTTTGTATTTCTCTCTAATTAAAATGAATAAATATTCGCATATTGACAACGTTACTGAGATTGTTCCAAGGCAGAGGTGAAAAGTAGCAACTGAGAAAAATATGCCTTGGAGGAGTCAACATCAAGAGCCCAGCAAGCCCATTCTCTGAGCACAATTGCCAATAGCTGCCTGAGCCCAAAGAGGGGAAGATTGTTAAAAAGCCTGCTGGGACTTGGAAAGCTCATCACAGGGTTGCCTATCCAAGCCCAGCACAGCTCCAATCACTGAAGCTCACGGAAGAAACATTTTCTGGAATCCAGCCCTTTGCCATGCAGGCAAAGGACCAAATCATAACCAAATGACAAAGTGTGAAACGTGCTTACATTCATTCAGGCTTTGGAGGAAAAGTGATTTACTGGCTAAGCTTGATCACAGTGGCTGCACATCAGCTAGCAGGCAAAAGTCTTCTTTATTACAGCTTCACATTTGTTAGGGCAGAAATGGCCAGATCAAGCTGTTATGTGTCCTTTGAGTAACCAAATACCTGATTTGGTTGTCTGAACAGACATGAAAATCACAGCCCAGGTATAGCTATGAACAGCTGCAAGGGAGGTGATAACCCCGTGCACCTCAGCTTCTCTCTCTCCTTGAAAGTGAGAGAGTAGCATGTCCATAGTGGAAGTCATTTACCACATCCTGTCACTGAGAGGTAGGATCATGGCTATATACAGGAGGATTATCCTGGGTTTGATGAGAAACATAGAGAGGGTGTGTATGCCCCATCTGTAAAGCTTCATTTAGCTTCCCCCACCCCAAGCGGAACTGTACTGGTTCATCAACTGGTTTTCCAGGGTCCCCTCCCTTCTTTCCGATACATCCTTTTTCCTAACAGTTTGTTTCTTCATTTCTTTCCATGGAAAAAGCTTTTAAAGCAGGAAGGTATTGAAATAACCCATGAGACAATCATTGCAGTTTGCAAAAGATGACCATCCCTACATCTCTTCTGTTACAAGAGATATCCTATACCTATAGAACACCTTCATTACTGCCATGTATTTTGGTGTCAAATAGGACATCCCTTACAGAAATACTGAGATGTGAATCAGGTGTTTAAAGATCCTGTGGATCCTGAAGTGCTCCCCAACCTGGGCAGGGGATCGGGTGCCCCAACAATGTTCAGGTCTCCCCCGTTCGCAGAGACATGAGTCTTGCCAGGAGGTGCTTGCAGTCACTGAAACAGGAGCTGTGGTGGCTATCAGGAGGTAGGGGGCCCGAGAAAGGGATGCTTTTTCCTGCTGCCCTAGGGAGTTGAATTATTTCATGATGGCAAAAACCAGGAGAGGGAAAAACCACAGCACTACGTTCAAAAAAGAAAAAACATGATTTAAAAAAGTGCTGTGCCAGGTAAAACTCCTCCGCTTTGTTAGTATGAGAGTTCCCAGTATTGATAATTTCTCCTGGTTGCTGGTTTGTAAGTTACTTCTGAGTAGAAAATTCAATTACATGGGCCAAGTCAACAATAATGTTTTTCCTGGCAACGGTTCATTTTGCCAGTGGAAACATTTTTCCCCCTTTTCTGGATTCAGCTTTGCAAAGTTGCTAAATTCTTCCAGATCCCTGGTCTGATGTGATCATAAATATCCTGATTGTATTCCACTGATTGACAGACTGGGGATGGATTAAGTGGGGATTACAGCCTGGAATGATCAAAATGTGCTTTCATGGTCAGTAACTCTGCAATAAGTCATAGTTCCAATGTACATTAACTATATAATCTAATTAACATAGCTGTTTATGTATTTAATATTATTCTTAAAACTTTTTAATAAAAGAGGTTTTAAGGAGAATTATATGTTGTTTAAAATATAAGAACCTGTTCCTTGCATGTACAGTAGTTTGGGGTTTGCACTGTCATTAAGACAACTAATAAAACTATCTCTTACTATTTAAATGTGATTTGAGCAGTATAATGGACCTAATTCTACCCCCACTGATAGGCGGGTAAACTCAGGTTTTCTCTGTTTTATTTAAAGTCACCTTGGGTTTACATTTTAGTAATTCAGGGCAGAATTTAGTTCATTAGGATTAAACCCCTACGTTTTTAATAAACTGAGGCTATTAAATCCATATAGGCACATAACTAAAAGCATCTGAATTTTCTAAGGTTCTCGGCACTCACAGGTCTCAAGGCTGCCATTGACTGAGTAGGAGCAGCAGGAATTATTCTTATGGGTACAAACCTTAGATGTTTTACTACACAGGTTAACATACACAGAATATACACCTAATGATATCAAACCAAATTAAACAATTCGAGGCCAAACTCCAAACTACAGCAATGTGTTCAGCAGCTGCACTTGTGAATATAAAAAGAGCTTGCTATTTGATTGCAAGGTCAAGGAATTATAGTGGAGATGTTTTGCAGTTGTCCATGAAAACTGAAATCTGAAACGAGTAAATATTTTGCAGGACTGTGGATTCTCTGCTGTCTCCAATCCACCCAGCCTTAAAGTCAGCATCTCAGAGCTGTGACTCAGGCTGCTTTGCACCAATACCTCTAATCCAAGACCATTTCTTAGCTTTTAGATGATTTTGCATTTTCACTTGCTTTTGGTGCCTGCTGGAACTGCAACTAAGTGTCCCTGAGCCTGCTGCTCTTCCTTAGCCATGCTCCTGCTATGAATGAGGGCATCACAAACCGTGCTGGCCACGGCTGGAGGCTGCAGCTTCTGCTTAAAGGGCTCAGGTAGATATTCAAGCTCCATCAGATATCTCAGGACTCTGCATTTGGAGGCCCAATGACAGGCTCCCAAGAAAGTTTATAAGTACTGCTGAGCAATACAGATGAGAGGCAGGGTGAGATGGAGCCTTTCTGCCATGCTCTCTCTCACACCCACTTTGATCATCTCCTTCCACTGTGTGGCCACCCTCTCACCTACCTGCTTACAACTGTTTCATGATCTGGGAACTTCTAAAACAAAAAGGAGCTGAAAAGTTTCAGGATGTCACCCTCTGATGTCCCTGCTGCACTCCTGATAGAAAACACACCAGAGGGACTGCTTGTTCTGATGCATGGACATCCCTAACCACGGACCAGGACAGACACCACCTGACTTAGACTTAGAACCTGATCTGGTGATCAGAGGAGGGTTCATCCTTCTGCTCATCCGACACCTGGGGTCCTGGCACAGATCACAGCCCCACTGGCTGTCACCAGAGATGGGGTGGTGATGGCTTGCCTTTAGACTGACCTTGTGCAGGAGTCAATCCATCAACCCCGGATGAAGTGCACTTCATCATACCACCGATCCTCCAAACCGCACAGACAGCTCTACCCAAAGTCACTTAAAATGAAGGAGGAATGTTTCAATTTAAAGGAATTAGAAGCATCTTTAAAATGTGATGGTTCCCATCATACGAAGTCCCTGCACAGTGCACTGCCCGACAAGCCTGATTATTCCCCAGCCAGCCGGGGGCTTAGAAAATATGTCGAGCACTCAAATCATTTTAGATCCTGCTGCACTGTACATACCCAGAATCCAAGCAGGGTTCACATTTGAGGGCTTATAAAAACTTGAATACACTCCAATAACTTAAATCACTCAGTGAGGTTTATAGTGATTTAAGGCCATTGGAACTCTCCACGTTTGGTGTGCAAGGGCTCCAGCTTGGAAGAGAATCAAGGCATGTTCCAGCATGGCAGCTCCAAGCATATTGAATCAATTTCAGCATGTAAAAATAATTAACAATGATAAAAATACATTAATAATACTGTAATTATAAGGCCAGACCAAAGTTTCAGCCTGAAGAAAAAAAAGGCTGCAGAAATTCAGCAAGGTTCATGAACAGCTTGAACTGGGAGTAATGAGTGATTTCAGTGACAGGAAAATAAATGGAGGCAAATGAAGGGTAAGGAGCAAAGGAAGATCACATTTATCAGTAGTTTAAATGTTTTACTGGCCTGAGCTGCAGGACTTGCCACATTCTGCCCTGTAGCTGTGCCAGCACAGCATTGCTAGGCCAAGGGATCAGAAATTCAAGGTCCAAGACCTCTCAAGCCACCAGGACTAGGATCAAATGCTATATATCATGGAGCTGGCTCATAAATCTCTGCTTTCTAGTAGCACATAGTAGGAAGGCCAAATTTAGCACCTGTCTGGAAAGGATTCAATATCATCCCAAGGATGCTTTTCCAGAGCTTCCCAGAACCAACTCAGCCCCCACAGGGTGATGTCAAGCCCCAGGGGACATCAGAGCTTTGGCTATTTCTACATGAGCTTTCCAGCACCTGGTACCTCAGCTTCCAGCCTGGAGCAGCACCAGGAAATGCCCAAGGCTGCAGAGATAAATATGGACTGGGACATTAACCACCAAATGGTTTTGTCACATCAAGAAACTGAAATGTTTTGGTCAGCAGTCCAGGATGGATCTTATTTCATCCAGGCTGATTCACCCAGCACGATTTGTTCTGTACTCAGCCATCATGCAGGTGTCTCCTTGAGCCTTTCAGTAACACCATCCCAGGCTGCAGAAAAGTGTGTGAAATAAACTAACAGCGCAAGGTCTGTCCAAAGCCTGTGGGGAAAGAACATGCAAAATAGAACATAATTTCCAGTGCACAAGGTAGACGGACGGTTGGCCATAGACAAATGAAGTCCCTTTTTGTAGCGAAAGACCTTTTCATTCCCATGGCAGAAGGAAAGGTGGTTTCTCACTGCTCACGTTTGGTGAGTTTCTGAGCACAAAAGATCAGGACTCTGCCTCCAGAGGTACCAGCAGAAAAATAAAGCCTAATCTTATGCCATTATATTCACAATTCTACTGTGGTTTTGAAATGAACCTTTTACTTTGGAATGAATTCCCAGCCCATTTGCTGTGAAATACAACAGAGCTCAGGACAACTGCAACCAAGAGAGAGTTCTATGAAAAGGAAAAAAAAAGCCTGTAAATCCTTTACTATCTTTAATCATGAAAATAATTCAGTTGCTGCAAACCTGATATTCATGGCTGGGGCCCAAAGACCTTGCAATTCACAAAAGCACTGAAGGGATCCATAAAAAGTGGCTGGCCATGAGGAATTTACACTTGTTTTTTAAAGGGAGTAAAAATGTGGCTCTAGCAATTTAGAAGAGTTTATGTGTTCAAGCCTTAGAGATGTTTAAATCACTCAGTTAAGAAAGATGCATTGGAGCATTAGCGAGCCTTCTGGTGTTGCAAAAAGCCAGAAGACATTACAGGACAGAAACGTTTCTGGGCAGTCTCCTTTGAAGCTTGTTCTGCCCACAAAAAGGGTCCCAAATTCAGCTGTGGTAGACTCCAGCTTATCGCACCCCTCATTCAAAGCATCCTCTCAGCTCCCTCTTTGTCCCTTCCACCCCACACACCGTTGGTCAGGGACCCTCATAACCTATGTTCACAACCCACAGCTCTCCTTGCATTGCCCACCCTCTCTCAGTGCTGTGGAGGTCCCTTAGCCAGCACGGTTGAGGTCCCCTGGGATGACCAGGAGCCTTTGACCAATGGAAACATCCAGGACAGGGAGGAGAAAGCGTGCTTTCAAAGGGCTCACGATAAGACAGGGTCTTTGAGAGATAATGACAATCCCCAGCCTCACAGCATGCAAGACTAATTGCAAAGCCCATCTCCCTGACCCAGGTTTCCCACTCTAAGCCCTTCTCTGCTTCTCATATTCACTTGCTAATTCTGTTCAAGCATTTTAATCCCACCTACTACCAGGGCAGAAAAGTAAGAACTTACTATTTGGAAATAAAGCTAGTAAAAATACAAGAGTGCAGGGAGGGAAGAGCTGCTGGTGTGGAAGAGCTGTGACCTCTGGTTTTGGAAGGTCCCAGGGCCCCTGACCCAGACACCCCATGTTACCTTCAAGTACCTGAGGGAGATGCTGTCCCTCTCTGCAGTGTGGATTCAACATCACGATTATTTGGGCTGCCTTCCAGTGTCGCACATCTCTCACAACAGTGTCAGGCACTGCTCCCCACTTACAAAGACATGCTGGCAGACCGCAAGAATTTGGGGCACTACATTCCTGTTGCTTGCAGGGGCTGTCACACCACAGCAGTGCCCCTTGATGTCACAGCAGAGGAGATGGCTACACCATACCTGGAGACAAAGAGCTGAGAACAAAGGGTTTATACCAAGACATTGAACTGGGGATAACACAACCTTGGTGGAAGCAGCTGGCTCTCAAGTGGCACACACTTTGCAGCTGAAAGGGCCATAACTCCATCTCTGCATCTCCTAACACTGCAATCCCAGGAAAAGCCCTGTTGGCTTTGCCAGCTGGTCTTCCTTTGGAAGAAGTATGGGGAAAGGCTCTTTTCTTGCTTTAGCTTTGGGTGTACATTTTGTTTTCCTTGCCTTGGTGCCCTCAGGGTGGTTGTTGGCTGCAGTAGATGGTGGGTTTTATTTTTCTAGCTTCTTGTACCCCTCCTGGGAGAAGTTGTTACAGTTGTAGTTGTATTTTTCCAGCTTTTCCAAGCTCACCAGCTCCCCAGGGCGCTGTTTCCCTGAGTGCTTTGGTACAGTTTTATTTTTACAATAACTATTACACTTTTTAATTTTATTTTTGTATGTTAATTAAATACTTTTTAATCACAATGCAGACACAGTCACAGGGGCCAAGAAAAATACATAAACAAGAAGAGAATCCAAACATATATCTGCCCAGCATGGTACAGAAAAGCTTTCCAAACCCAAGTTCAGTGCAGCCCAGCTCTCAATCTCTGCATTAACAATTTAACAACACAACCCAGCCACCAGTAGCCTGCACTTCATTTCACTGTAAATCTTTTCCTTGGCTTATCAAGTAGGAAGATAGAATGCCCAGAGAGCAGCCGGTGGGCATATGCAAGAGAAATGCTGAGCTGTAGCACCAACTCTGCCCACCCCAGGTTCACAGCAGTGCTTGAATCATAGAAAAACATCCTGAAGCTCTTTAAAGTAGTGTTTTGTCAGGTCATAGTGAAGACATGCTGAAATTGTACAGCAAATTGGCTTGTTTCTCACCCCAAAGCTAGACCCCAGTCAGGTTAGCCAGTTCAACCTACTGCTCTATATAGATTCCCCTCTCCCGGTATTTGCCCCTACAAAATCCATAGGGAATTGGCTTGTCCACCTATGCACATGCAGCAGAAAGGAAGCAAAGACCATGGACATCTGGAGAGACATGTCCTTGCCTACCATGGTCAAAGCCACCTCTTTAAAGTGCTAGTGCTGTAAAATTCTTGCCATGCCAGAGAAATAAAACGTGAGATTTAATTTAAGATGAGAGATACAGACAGGAGAGCTGCAGGTGATGAGGTGATGGCATTTCTTTGGCTCAGGTTCAGGAGGGTAGGAAAAGAAAACAAGCGAGATGCATTATATCCTACATACCTTGGCAGCTCAACAAAGTGACACTCATGTAGGGCTCATGAACGAGGCATTTAATGATAGGGAAGTGGCATTAGCTGCAGCATAAGGAGCACTGTAAGAAATTAGAGCTGAAGTTCAGTCAAAGCACAGGAGAGACAAGGCCAATAAAAGCCAATCCAGCAGCAGTGTGTATGTGAAAAGTCAACATATTAGGCATGCAATGGAAGCAGAGGAGATATTTCTTCTGAGAACCTATGAAAGCTCCTCACACTCCTGTCACCCTTATTTTTCAAAAGGCTTTGACTATGTGGTGATTTCTTCAATATCTCCATGCATCTGATTCATGTTAAAGGGAATGGTGCAGGATGGAACAGGTAACTATGAGGACCCCTCGTCCTCAAAACCAGGTCTGCTATTATATTCTCAAAATGATGAAAACTGCAGCAGTGGAATTATCCAGATATGTACAAAACCTAAATAACAATAGTATTTCAGATAGAACCTTGCCTTTTCATTGCAAGCACACTGAACAAATGACCATGCCACCTCAATGACGAGTGGACCATACTGGGCACAAGCACTGGGTGATTATTGTCCCATTTTGGCACTACTGGCATGAGCTGTGGCTCTGGCAATCCCTGGGCTGCAAAGCTGCAAGCTGTCATCAGTAAAAGGTTTGCTAAGGATATGTTACTGCTCTCTCTGACTGTTGTGGACCCAAGGAGCTTTCCAGTCACTTGGAGAACTTCTGGGACTGGGCCATGTTAGAAGGATGTTTCCCTACTATTATTCTTTATTACCAAAACTACTTGTGTCATTTAGCGTGAAAATGTAATTCAAGTGAATGTGCCCCATCTTTCAATTTAAAGGCAGGCAGAAAAATCAAAGCAGTTTGACTTCATAAAACATGTTTTGATTAAAATAGATTGTTTCATGGTATTACCAAGTACATTCAAAGACCATTTAAAAGACAAGATTTGCTTGGAAATGTCTATTTTTAGTGTTTTCCCACAATTAAGTCTTTTCAAAGTTGGTGTTATTTTCATGCTGTAGGGAAATACAGCTGTGCCTGCTCCCTCAGCAGATACTCTGAAGCATGCCTAGCATGTGATGAACTTCCCAAATCTGTTGTAAATACTCTTTTTAGCAATTTATAGCAATTAGATTAGAGAATTTCTAAACAGGCAGCAGCTCTTCTGCTCTTGTAATTTGTCCAAAAAGACAACAACAAGACTCAGCTGCTTGGCTGCCAAGCAGAAAGGTCAAATTACTGACCCCCATTTTGGGGTATCAGTTACAGCCACCTCAGCACTCCCCATGGCCTGCTGCAGTTGTCTGTCTGCTAAATATAGCTGCTCTTGGTTGCAGGATATTCTCTCCTTGTATACAACAGCAAATACTGTTCATCACTCCCCCAGAAGAGAATATCACAGGATACTGGCAGTATTTATCATTGGAAGTTACAGCCCATGTGCTATCTTATTTACTGAGTGTTGATGGAGACTTTGATGCTGCTGACCCAAGTAAAGACAGCACTCTTTGAGTTATTTAAGCTTAAAACTGCAAAGTTGGGCCACGTAAATTGGCCCGAATAAAGCTGGATGGCAAAATCTCAAGTCATTTTGAATGGGAAAAATCAGGTTCATCGATGTAAAACAATCTTCAGTGTAGCATAGATCTCTTTCAACCATCAGAGCAGAAGCTGATCTGAATATGATTCAGATAGAGAAGACAAAGAATGCAGGGCTGGGAAATAAGATCTAAACAAGTCCCCATGGAAGTAAATCGTCTCCCCTATGAGCCTCCCTTCTCCAGTGCAGTGGATGGTGGGGACAAAGCCAGCCCTAGAGCTGCATGCTGGCTAGTCCTATTTTTAGATACAAAACCATTATTCATAAGAAACTCTTGGCGTGTCTATTGGTTTGGGAAGTCACAACAGCAGGAGACTGCTCCATCTGTCTTCAGGGAAAATCCAGTGGTGTTTGCCAGCATCCCACAGCCTTGGGCAACCAGGCTCTGAGCAACACATTCCTTCCTGGTGGCCTCCCTTTCTTCCCTACAGTAACAGATACATACAGCTTCTGTACTCAGAGGATCCCTATCTTTGACTAATAACTGGAGTTATCCCTTAGTACCAAGAGTTATCTACAGAGCTCACCCTGCAAGGGTAAACACTGAACAACTTCATTACCCATCATCTGAGACCAAGGTTGGACTTAGGGGAAAAAGATTAAAAGTCTGTCAAAATACGCAAGGGATGAATGAGGAAGTTTGGCTTGCACAAGGCATTTCTGACATTCCCACATGTCTCCAGTGTCCACAGCTTAAACACAAACAAAAATCAGGGGAGATTAAAAGAGCTTTGACCCTATATTCATCTTGCTTTTCATTTGAAAAAAAGAAAGAAGCCAGAAGCCCCTCATGCACACTTGCAGACACATGCACTCATCCAGTACCCGGCTCAGGCCTTCTTTACATCTCTTCCAGGGGGATGAAGCTCCCACCTGGAGCCTGGCCAGCTTGCCCAGGGCACATTGTGCTTGTTTTCATATGTGTAGTCTCAGCAGAGCAGTGAATAAGTGCTGTCAAATACCATGCTTGACTTCTCACTAGGCTCTTATGGGCTCAGAACAAAAGCCTAGATCCAAACCCACTGCAACTTTGGGGCATTGGAAATCTGGATCCAGATCAGAAGCTTGCGGTTGGACCACCATCTCTAGGGTTTCAGTTAGGAGTTCAGTTCATAAACACTTCTGCCATGACCTTTTTCTGCTCTACTCCACCATGAATCAGGAGTTTCTGCTATGAAATTAAGTTAGACCTGACCACAGGTGGGAATAGTACAGTTTACTCTTCTAACCAGCCATACCTTTTCACTTTTTCATTTCCGGGTATAATACACAGTTAGGGACAGTGGCTTACATATATATATATATATATGCACATGGTGCATATAGTTCTGGGATAAAGGGTGGTTATGCATTGATAGGAGGTAGTTAAATTTAGCACAACAAAGACACAGCACGACAGAAAGTGCTCAGCAGTGGATGTAAAAATTCATCTGCCTCCTCTACCAAAGGATCAAGCCCAGCACCAGTGCAGGAAGCACATGCTGCAGACTTCACTGCCTGTTACAAGCGCTACACACATCCACCTTGGTGTCCTTACTCTTGAGTTCCTCTCCAGAAGTTTAGTTCCTGAGCTTTGCTTGTCACCCAGACAAGGCAGGAGTCACCAGGCAAAGTGCTTCTGTGCTGTCAATGAAGGCAACATTTTAACATAAATTAAGAAAAGCTGCCTATGTGCCTATAACAGAACTCCAAACCTGCACATCCCCTGTCCAAGCATATTGCTTTAGGAACTACTGTAAAGCTTTTCTGCTGCTCAGGCACCTTGAAGGGAAGGATCTGAACTGGAGGATGCTCCCCAGTCTGCCACTAAACCACAGCGAAACAGCAAGCTCAGTACCAACACGCTGCCTTCTGGACCATGGGGAGCCCAGTGAGCTCAATGGTGCTTTGGTGCAGGTTTCAGGAGGTGATGCTATCAGCCCTCTTTCTCCCCCTGACTTTTTTCTGCTGCCGGTCCCATTCCCACATTACAAATTCCCAGACCATTGAGGACTTCCTAGCAGAAGGCCTAACAAGAACTTTATTCTTTGCTGACCATTTTCATGGGATGATTTATTTTAAGGTTAAAATCTGTAAGGTAGATACTTCCTACAGTTAATGTAACCAGCCTGTGCCAACACATTCACTGAATGCTTCACTACAACTGTCAATTACCAGAAGCGCAGGGTATTCTTTTCTATTCACAGAAGGAAAAAGGAAAATAAGCTGATGGTGGGGGAAACAATCACCTATAAACCATCAGCCAGTTCATCAGCAAACTCTTCACTAACCCCTTGCTTATTCAGTGCTTTAGGGGTTAATAAAGTCTCTTAGAGAGCAAAAGGTTTCCATCTGTAATTGGATCCTTTGTATGTGCTTTCCGCTATAGGAATCAACTTAGCATTGACATCCTCGTAAAAATTTCCATTAGATTGAGGACTGAATGCCCACTAAGGCTCTGTGTGGTTTTGCAATTGATTCACTGAATGAAATCTTATCTAAAATCTTTTTATTTTATGCTATTATGGGCACAGGGGAAAATAGGGATGTAAAAATTTTCACTGCTTAGTTAATGCACAGTGCCTCTTGGAAATGGCCTTCAGGTTACCTAAAAAGATTGCCATTTCTATTTCCCACTATTTTGTTTCATATTACCAGTAATTGAAAAATGTTTCATTTGTTACAAACTTACTATTGACACTTTGAATTGAATTCAGAACCTTTACCTTTAATCTTCATATTCGATAGCTTCAGACAGCGGCTCATGCTATGTAGGGTGGGAAAACACAGATCATCAGCTTGCATTGTTTTTTCACAAGACATATGTAAAACTGTTCCTGTGCTTTAAAGATGTGAAGAGCAGTCTGGCCACGTAGAAGCTACAGATCAGACTTTATATTGCCAGCGTCCCTGTAGGGGTGGTCCTCTCAGTGGCTCTCCAGAGAGAACACAGGGATAGGTCAGAATATTGCTTACCAAAAGGTCAACTCTTTCACTTCTATAAAACAATGCCCAGTCAAGAACAGGGATTGCTGAGACAGAGGAACATTTGGTCTTTACTTAAGATCTGCAGGCATATACAGATTAGGTTCTACATCTTTTCCTTCTTGACATGCCATGAAGAATAATCTGCCAAACCAAACTGAGAAGTTGAAGGCAGAATAAAGGCTGAACTGAGGAATTACGAGAATTCTTTGCAAATATTTATGGCCTTCCAGCCATACAAATTGGACATTCCCATCTATCCACCACAGCCGTAAAGAGAACCATATACTTACACCATGTACTTACAGTACACACAGCCATAACCTCATAAACAACCACACAAACCCAGGACAGAAGCATGTGTACAACACCTGCACATTCACACCCTGTGCACAAGTGCTCAGAGATACACTAAACACAAGCACATGGGTTATACGAATATATGCACTCTGGTGCAGCACGTGGACATATGGTATGCATGTGGTTTGTACCCACAAAGTATGTATTGGAAACTAACTGGTTTACTTTCCTTTTCTCTTTGCTGGTTCTGGCCCGGGAACTACAGCAGTTGTAGCATCCCTTACTCCAAGATATTTGGACCACTAAGTAACACCATGTGGATTTAAATGGGAGATCCTCATGGCCTGCTCTTCGTGCACATCACAAAGCAGGCAGTAACAACAATGATAAACTTTATCTGCTTTCCTGCCTCATTTCAGTTGCAGTGGGTCTTTGCAGCACATAAGAATAAAATCAATGCAATCCCTTGCCCTGCTGCTGGAAGGAAGGTGAGTGCTAAAGCAGCCAGGAGCAGAGTAACACTGTGTGCATCCCAGGATGCTGAATGTGCCCTGTTCATTGAGCTGGATGCAGACAAAGGAAAGGATCAGCCCCAAGCCACATTCATGGTGTCTGGATGATCCCTGCCTGCCCAAGCTTCTCCACAGGAAGAATCTCCACTTTCTGTGATATATGGTTCTTTACACAACATTTAATTGTAATTTGGAAATATCAATCCAGCCTATTCCAGTGGTGTTATATTGTCAACTTGTCAAGCATTTATTTCAAGCTGATCTAGCTGGCAACTTTATAAACCTCTCTTTCCGAGAAAGCAGTTTTCCTCATATTTTTTCAAGTAACTTTAAATTTTCATTTAAAATAGATAAATAAATAGATAAATGAATAGATAAATAGATAAATAAATAGATAAATAGATAAATCTCATATTTCAAAATTCAAATGTGCAGCTTTTACTCTGAATGCAATGAGTGCTCTACCTTTTCCTCTGCCTCCCCTCACCTCTTCAGTGCAAAACCATGAGACAGTAGAGGAGCAAGATAGCAGGAAAGAAAGGATACAAACCCAATGAAGGGCAGAACTAAAACTGTGATTTCAAGATCATTTTTCTTATCTTTGTGTGTTTTCTCCTGAAGATGCCAAACCCGGCTTTTTTTCACAAAACGATTTTTTAAAGTAATATTAATGAAAATAGTCATCTTTCCTAGCAGCCCACATCTGGCCTGGCTAATCCTGAAGGCACCTGACATGAGACGAGCCACGGGACCCTTGGCTCGGCAGTGATATTTGTCCTTCATCCAGGAAGAAACCTCAAACTGGCAGAATTTTCATTCCCTGCATAGGCGAACACACACAGTGCGACCACAGCCTGGAAACTCCCCAAGATGACAAATGAGCTGAATCCCAGATTCATTTCAAAGCCAACCTCAGAATTTCCATGGTGCACTGAACCCTCCAGCCGTACATCCAGAAATCAATGAGGTGACACTGGGAGAGAATAAAAATAATGCAGTGGTGAAACAGGGCCCTGAAGTACTGAACAATGACAGTTTAAAACCAGAATACATGTGAAAAAATGAAGTCAAATGCCCTTTAATCTCCATGACTCTGCAGTGTCACACGAATTAAATCCTTGGCCTTCTGCAGAAGTTAGAGCTACACTCACTGAAAAAGGATGCCCTGTGATAGACATTATGAGGTGGCCTCCTCCATCTCAACATCTGTATAACTGCCCTTAGTTCTAATGAATGCACGTGCTAGAAGAATGATGAGATTTCCTACAAGTTCAAATTCGCCCCATAAACTGCAAAGCATTGCTAATGTTTCTGTCTGTCCTGCTATAATCCTGTCCCTGGATCAGAAACGCAGAAGAAATGAGCTAGACCCCTTGACTGAAGTTCCTTGCAGCTCCCTTAATACAAATCTAATGCAGAAATAATGGCAATTTATAACCCAGGCAGGCAGAAAGCAGTGAAATGAACCAAGTGGCTGGTTTAAAGCCTCAACAGTGCTTCTGAGACTGAAATTCAATTTCTTGCCCCAGAGGGTGGTTTTGGGAGAGCGATACCACCTTGCACACGTTCCTGCTCTGCACCACTCTAACCCTGGCATGCAGACCTGCTGAGCACAGAACCCTCTCCCTTGGTTGTGGCCTTCCCCTCATCCACCTGAGCAAACCCATTGTGCATATTCATGGTGTGTTGCCACTGCTGTCTCCTTTGCTGGGACACCAATGACAGCACACATGGTCACCCATTGGATGCAGGGAGGTGGCACCCCCAGAGCAAAGTACC
This sequence comes from Coracopsis vasa, assembly GCA_026283785.1. Classification (NCBI taxonomy): domain Eukaryota; kingdom Metazoa; phylum Chordata; class Aves; order Psittaciformes; family Psittacidae; genus Coracopsis; species Coracopsis vasa. The sequence continues at coordinate 37,520 of JANHGB010044627.1, forward strand.
ACACTGCTGAAGTTTCTGTCTCAAGCATCAGCTTAATTCAGCACCCTCTCTCCTGTCACTGGACTCTGCACATCTGGGGACACATCTGTCACACCACTTGACACCACGTTCCCTCTGCTCCCATCCAAGTCTCTGCAGCTTAAGAACTCTGCAATATTACATTTTAACAAACCAGTCATACTCATGAGCTTATGGCTAAACCGGCCATCTCTGTCCCAAAGAATCCCTTGCTATTAAGGGTCAAATGTCCACCTGGTCCAATAGGAAACAAGCCTACCTGTTTCAGACAGAAAAGAATAAGGACAGGTTTGTCCTTCCTTCATGTATTTATCATTGAATATTTCTATTACTCAGCATTTTCAATTCGCATTCAGATCACAGATGCCTCGTTTTGTGCTAGACACCATTCAAATACCTTGCATAGAAACCTTGGAAAGAATAAACAATAATAAAGGTGTGTTAAAACACACCCCTGCTTGCAGTAAAGATCCTTAATCACAGACCACCCCAACACAGAGATCCTGCAGTCCAGTCTCAGACATTTCTAAGGTCACTCAAGCAAGTCAAGGATGGACTAGAGAAGACTTGTCTCCTTGAAGTCAGCCCTAGAAATACGTGCCCCTCCTGAGACTAAGCTGCCTCCCCGAGGAGATGAATACACCCAGTGAGCTCAGAACTACTCTGCCAGCAAGCAAAGACAGGGACAAGAGGACAGCAAACAGGAAGCAGGAGGAAAAGCTGGCTGGAGTGGTTGTGCAAACCGATGGGAACATCAGTGGGATCGTTCATTGATGAGCACACCAAAGGGATCCCTATTTTATGAATATTATTGAGTACAGACAGATTCTTCAAAGCTGTTTTGGAGGCTTGAGCTCCAAGTCTCCTATTAAAAATGAACCTCCACACCTAACCTGGAAAAAAGGAATACGTTTCATAGGTAGGTGCTCCTGGCTTCCTTCTTTGTGCACCTTGTGAGGGAAGTGGGTACTGGGGGGCTGCAGAAGGAAAAAGCAGCCCACAACATCCAGCCAGGCCATTTTATTGCCTGGAACAGAGCATTGGGACCATGCTCTGTAGCTGGCAGAGGGGGAACCTGTAGCAAGAAAGCAGCAAAGAGCCAACTTCAGTGCTGGCATCACTTAAGCAACAAGAGAACACATGTCCACAGCCCACACTGCTCATGATTCACATCAACATGATTAAGATCAGAACCAGGCCCTTGCACTTTGTTACGACAGTAAACGCAACAGGGAGACTTAGCCTCTCCTCCTCAGGGTATATGCCTTCCCTACCCCTTTGTGGTACCAGCACAATAAATAATGCATTCCTGGAAAAGGAGATCCAAGGAGGTTTCCATAAACAATTCAGGACTTCTCCTTTAAAAACCTCTGAACTATTTTCTTAATGGCTGAGCCATGTAAGTCATTAGGTTTCTGTCAGTGTGCTCAATGCATATGTATGTGCCAGAGACCAGAATCCTGGTGGAGCCTGTACTGCAGGACATCTATAAAAGAAAATTACAGTTTAAGTGTCCAAAACAATGATCTGTGGGTGGTCCTCTGCTTAGCAGATGGGTTTCTACAGTGCACATATAGCTATTAGCAAAAAACACCTCCTTGTTTCTGTCTCAGTAGCCTCTGCATAGGAAGAAGAATTAGTGCACAGAGGATTCACTGCCTGCAGTTTAGCAGTTCATATCTGCTGCATAGAGTGCACAATCCTACCTAGGCAGGTCTGATGGGTCTAATAGCAATTTCACTCAAAATGGAGCTACCTGTAGTTATTTATTGGTGTAAAATAAATGAAAACAAAGCCCACATGCTCCCACACAACATTATGTCTTCCAGGTGAAGCCAAACCAGAATAAATAGGCTGCAAAGAGTAGTTAAAACTCCTTTTCCATAGATACACAAAGATAACCACACAGCCAGGCAGATGTTGCCTGCTTGACTTACCAGCTTTGACCACAGACAGCACAGAACCTCTTCAGTCTAAGGCTTCTTTCAAAAGGGCAATGAAATACCACCTCAAACGTCCCAGTTTCAGCTTAATCTGAACAGGGTTGCTCTTCTGATTTGGAGTGTGGCCCAAGGAACAGTTGCATAAAGCACACCAAGGTGGAGATAAGCATGAGGGATGGAGAAAGGGAAAATAGCAGCAGGCAAGTCAGAACCCTTTTAAACCACATTTGCACCTGCAGAAAGTGCATCTTGGGATCACACCCTGAGGGCATGTACCCAACGTACCCATTTGTTCGCACACCTGTAGGGAATCTGAAGTTTGACTCACCCACTTTGTTAACCAAAGTGTTAACTCAAAGCCTTCTCACAAGTGTTATCGCTATCAGGAGCAGCCCAGTGATTTAAGAATACCATAATTAGCTATTGGGAGGAGTAGTGATGTATACCTATATTAAGTTTAATACAGACTGTTGGAAAAGCTAAAGAGTAAAGATATGCTACTTTTTAGCAACCATTTGGGAGCTGTTAAGTGACAGGGTAAGGATAAGGGAAGATCTGTGGCCATGGCCACAGAAGACCATCAGTTTTAAGGAAGCCACTGTGATTCTTGTCCCAGACTGAGAAAGAATATCCACCAGCAGCAAACATAGTCATAGAAGAAAGAAAAACTTGGTGTTAGGAGACCAGAGTCTGCCCTGCGAGTGGGAAGAACCAAACTTCATCCTTCAAAATAGGAAAAACAGGGTGCTAATGCAATAAAGGCTAAGGGGATGCACACAGCCTGGCCAGAGGGAGCAGATGTACAACTGGTACTGCAACCAGAAGCACAGTAGTCTGTTTCCATCAGTTATTTTTCCCTTGATCCCTCTGGCAGACACCCTGGGAATAGGCAATGTGTTGGGAGCAATTAAGATATAAAGGTGTACTCTGAGGAGAGATTAGCTAACATGGTCTAAAGCATGCAAAGGCGGTGTCTATGCACCAGATGGCCGGATCCTGCAGGGATACCCGCTCCCTCTGAGTGAGCAAGCTCAGGTTTCAGCAATGGGCTGGCCATCACCAGCACTGCACACAGCATGGGCTGATAGATAAGCTGAAACCCAGGATAAATTAGCCTCCACTGAGCTCTATATTGTGCTAGCTATACCACTGCCAGCATCTGTACGGTGAACTGCCCACATTACGCTGCCAGCTCTGCTGTTACTGCTGTACAGACACGTTTACACCAGAAAAACAATCACTAGACAGTGCAAAGGGTAACAAAGAGTTCGGTGCTGGAGCTCTGCTAATCCCCTGAGAAAGCACGGCTGGTTTATAGCTCTTAGTGTGATGGCTTGAATAGATCATCTCTGGCCAATGCATAAAGAGCCAATCATCTCCAGGTCCAGGAGCTGGCTGTGCCGTATCAATTTCCTGACTATAATTACACATTAAAGAGAATATAATGAAAGATATTTTGCAAAAGCTTAAAAAATCAAGCAGATGACAGGCTGCTGGAGGAACTGGAGCTGCCGGCCTATGAAGGCTCACACCTGCCAATGGGAGCTAGGAGACAGGGATAAGGCTTTAACCTACACGTGCTCCCAGCTATGTGGCCAACAAGTGGGCACAGCATCACCCAAACCCACTGCACACTTGGATACAGCCTGGACTTTCCTATATGTGAACAGGGATCACCAGTGATGAGAAAACAGGACAAAGAAATACCAAGATCTTTTGTTCTGCATTCCCACAGAGAAATGTTGCCTCTCAGAGGGCTTTTAGAAATTCAGCTGAAGTGACCAACTGGATCCTTGAAACTTTCTTTCCTGCCTCCATAGTTCTTTGAAGAGTAAGAATTAACTGGGTAAAAATGAACTGATTTTAGTGTAGAGTTCACTGTTTACACTATCAGAGATTACTGCACCTCTCTTGGCTTTAATCATCAATCAGGCCACAAGGATCACCGTTGGAATGGGACATTTTGGCTAAAAAAACCCCACTGAAATTCTAAATGTTCTAAAACTTTTGCTCCAAAGTGAATGAGTTCAGAAGCACTTCCAGGGCACGCAACGTCTCCTCCTGCAGAGCATGTCTTAATTGTTCCATCTGGGTGTAAATCCTAGAAGAAGATGTCACCACTCAGTTCTGAGAAGTGAGGGTGTCATTAGCACGTTGCTTTAATTGTGTTTTAAATATCATATTAAGCAATTTTTTGTGCATTTCCTAAGAAGAGTCTTCTTTCACGAGGTGTCCCAAGTCTCATGTCAACTTACTGCGGCTCAGATGTGTACGTGAAATCCAATTAGCACATTCCAAACTTCATTTCCACTGAAACACAATCAATTGTAACTTATTTTCGAATCACGCTGCTTTCTCTAATTGTTAGCTCCAGCCTCTGCTGAATAGGTGGTTAAGCAAATTATTCCATCTCACATATGAAAATTGTGCTATTTATGCTGGCAGCTTTCATGGTTACTGATGAGGTTTCTTGAGCTAATGAAATAATGAAAACACAAAACAGATTTACTTTTCTTAATAAGGAAAAAGATAATGAACTAAAATTAAAATTGAAACTCTCGCTATACACAGCGTTACTGTAATATTGTTTCTGGTTTAAATTAATGCCTGTGCTTTTTTACTTTATTTTTACATGCCAGTGGCAAAGCTGGTTAAAAATCCACTCCAAGAGCACATTATGAAGATGCTTTTACTTTATTGCATTTTTTTAATAATTGAATTATGGGACATATAGTTTTGGTGACTTTTCTCTTCCGTGTGATTTGGCTTACATGAAAGGGCAACAGTCTGTGCTGGGCTTCAGGGAGATCTGTCATCGAAGGGGAAAGGAGAGGATGGATCAAAGTGGCTTTTGGTCACCTTTGCATCCTTCTGTACGTGCCTGGATGCTGGACTGGCACTTCCCTGCTGCAAAGCTTCTGCGGTTTGCATTGCTGGAGTCCTGCAGCAAGCCAGCTTCCCCATATGCCCACTGCCCTGCTTCATTTCCCAGCCTGTGCCAGTGATACGGCTCAAGAGGAAGGTTTGCCAAGGAGAAATCACTGCCACATTGTGCTTAAAAACCCACCCTCTCACCCCAGGGCCAAAGAGAGGAGGAAACCTCAAAGTGCTTCTGTCACCTGTCTGGCAAAGCCTTGCTTCCTCCAGTTTACACATACTGAGCTTGAAATGGTCCAGCAATGTTTTGTTGTTCACTACCTCATGGCCCCCATGGGGAGGCTGAGGACTGGGTCTGTGGGGCTGCAGCTAACGCTGAGCCTGTGCTTGATGCTGCACTGGGCTGCACTGGGAAGAAGCCTGGTCATAGATGCAGAGGCTGTAACAGGAGATAACTCCTGGCACCACTTCAGAGCTGGAAGCCTACAAGAATGCAGTCCCTCTGTTTTTTATATATGTATTTCCAGAGCTGGACCCCACCAGTTTTCACTGCACAGAGATCTTGGCTGGGAATCCAAGATCTGAGAAATTCAGTTATGGGGCAACTGCCAGAATACATTGGTATTTCTGTCAAATAACCTGGACAGCAGGTCCAGGAGATGCTGCATGTGTCCATGCCATGCAGTTGGAGTTTGCAGGGTTACCAGCTGAAATCATCCTTCAGACCTCTCTGAAAGTGAGTGAAGTTTGCTGGAGGAAGGACAAGGAAGAGGAATGTCAGCAAAGACCAGTGCTAAGGAACCTGGGTACTCTGCCCTGCTCCCAGGGTTCCGGCGCTGGCACATCCTGCAGTGTCCCTGCTTTGTTGTATTGGGAAATTGCTGCAAAAGCTCCTCAGGCTCCCACTGTCTCACTGAGCTCTCAGCTCACACATCTCTTCCCCATGCTGCAGCACCCAGTTTTCTTCTTAAATGTAAAACAATTATACATTTCTGTCAATAAATACCATGCCATAAATTCGCGGGCTTGCTGGCTCCCTGCCTGCCGCTGGGGGAGGAAATGGCCCCATAAATATTTGTGCAAGACATCAATAAATTTAAAGTGTTGACTCGAGTACTCAGCTTCCCTATCTGAGACCTGGAGCAGAGCTTCCGGAGTTCACGTGTTTCTGCTGCGAGAGACCAGTGCTGGAAGTCAGCAATATCCCCAAGATGCTGAAACTGGAGATGGAGAGAGAAAACCCTTACAAACTCCTCTGCAAAGTCCCTTCATGTTACTGATCCAAGTGGAAAAAGGTCCTTGCAATTCAGACATGGAAAGTTTTGGGAAGGAAAGCATTCCCCTGGCCGACTGCTGCTCTTCATTTTCTCTGATCCTTTTGATTTCCCAATTTGTACTGGTCCTTACTACAAAACCACCACTGCTGTAGAGTTTCATGTGGCCAGAAAGCTGGACCAAAGCTCCTTCACCAAAGCTGCTTTAGGCTGTGCACAAGGACCAGAGAAAGATGAGTCAGTGTGCTATAGAGCCTCAGGACTCAGGGACATCAGCATAAGAAGCCTACCACGTGCTTCTGGGATGAGTGCACTATTATCTGGGTTTAAAACATTATTTAAAGCTGGCTCTGCTTTCATCATGTTTGACTGGCATCAATACAAATTGGAGGCTGTTTTGCTGGCATTGCATTACTGTTCCCTGCTCACGCATATTCAGACACCTTTTGACTTCAGTAATGACATCTCCAAGTTTGCAAACTTTCTTTTGGGAAGAATTACTCCATCCTGTAATGCTCACACACTTATGTTAGTGCTGGATGCTCTTCTTCAGCTGAACACAGTTATCAAGGGTAGGAAATGGGACGCAGTCAATACACAGGTTTTATTGTTCTCTCTGCTTTGTCTCAGTGGTGTATGCACACATTTGGACGAATCCATGGAGCATGCCCTGGGAAACAGCTCTGTTCCATCCTCACAAGATGATCTGAGTGGTTTACTGAGTATTTCGCTTCTTATAAGTCGAATATTTGGGAGTTTTGTTAGAAGTGCTCTCTTGCTGCTTATATAAAATGTGAGAGTAAGAGAAATAAGAGCCTGAGGACGAAAGAAGGGGTGAGGATCAGGAGGTTTCCCTGGCTCTGCGTGGGACTCCTCTCTTCTCCTGCCAACAGCACCATTCAAATGAAGCAACACTGATTGCAAAGACAAATGTGACATTTTTGCTCCTATACAACCAGCAGACTCTCCTAGATTCTCAGTGTACAAGGCCCCAGATTGTGACAACTAATTAGGAATAGTTGAGAATAAAGCACATGTACAAGTCTTGGACTATGGGGTAGAGCAGATGTTCTAGGAAGGTACTTGCTTTCTCCGGTGTTCCCAGCTCACTGTCTAGACTCAGCTCTCCTGGGAAGAAAGAAGCAGAGAAGTCTCAAGTTAAAAAGGAAAAAAGAAAAGCCGAAGCTCAAGCTAGCAATTGTCAGATTTGTGATAATGCTAAATTCCATAATTATTACCCAGGCTACTCAGGAAACCATTTTACAAGGCTTAGCAGACATCTGGGAGTGAGGTAAAAGAGGTATTTATTAAGCCACTTACGTTTCCAGGTTTGCTAAAGCAATTGCTTTATCTCTTACTCTCCTATGTATTAAGACATGGTTACTGAGACACAGATCTAGAGACACTGCTCATGAGCACCCCATCACATCAAGGGCCATGACACATGCAGTGGCACAGCACAGGCACCATTCAAGATACCATTTGCTGGTGCCCAGGGTGGCCCAGGGACCAGCCCACTCCCCATGGTACCACGTGGCTGGCCCTGCTCCCAGCAGCACGTGGCCGCTTCTCCTGCCAGCAGAGAATTCCTGTGTAACGGGGGCACTGGCTCTGTGGTCACAGATTGTTCACGGTTCGGCATTTCCTCCAGTCCAGCCTGGCATTCCCAGCTTCCGCACTGGAATTTGCCATTTCACTGCAGCCAGGAGCTCAACATCATGTTCCCTCTTCCCTGTTGGGACCTGGCTGTGGATTATTCTTTCCGTGTTGTTTTCAACACAAGAAAGAGCACTTTTTTCCCACCCAGCTGCCCATAAAAGAGGAAACCAGGAAGCAGGACAAGAATTCTTCTAAGTTTTGGGGGGGTCTTTTTGTTATTTTGCAACAGGGGATAAGGGCTGGCATGCAGCAACTGGGCTTGTTCCCCAAGATGTTTCATGCAATGAATGTTTCAGAGAAAAGACAAAGCATTGCTGGTGAACTGAGACCCCGAGGAGGCTGTAGAGCTGCTGCTTGCATAGATGTGTGTACATCAGTTGCGTTCATGGCTAGGATTTCACCATCAGTAAACTCATTCTCAGCATTTCCTCACCTTCATCAGCAAAGGATTCAAGCTCAACCCCACCAGTCAGTCCTCCTGGCTAGTAAAACATGAATCTTATGGCCCTTGCCTAGATGAATGTTACAACAAATTGGAAAGCTACATTGAAATTACAACTACAATAAAATCAACCTAATACAACCACTGAAGAGTGGCTGAGGGAAGAGAGATGAATGAGAACTCCCAAAAATCCACAAACAGCCACCAAGCATTACCAAACTATTCAGAAAAGATAACATATGTTAACTATTACATCTGCTTGTCCTACTTACTATCTACTACCTTCCATACACTGGTTTTCTTTCTCTTGTTTCATTTTGTTCTCTTAACAAAAGCAGGCTTGCAGAACAGTAACATTAATGTATAGAGAGAGAACTGCTGACTACAAGGATTTCTGCTGGCAACATTATGCACAAAAGTTATTTTTCAAAGGGAAAAATTTATGTCACACTTGTTGGCCACCAGAGATCACTCACTTAAAAGGGAATGTTTTCAGCCAAGCTGATGGGAGAGACTCTCCTTATCAGCTGCTTAGAGGAGACATTGGCACCGCACCTGCAACAGCTTTCTGAAGTTCACAACTTGTAGCCCAATGCCAGACCACAGAAGAAAACAGAAAAGGGCAAGAACAGCCAGATATTACGTCTAACTATCTTGACTCACTAGGGCTCCTATTCTCAATTCGCTGTGACCTTTAGAGCGGTAGAGCTGATACTGAGCAAACAATACGGCTCCATCCTCTTTGGGAAGCCCCCACTCCTGCCCTCTGCCTGTCTCCGAGCGGTTTGCTCAGTGCTGCCAGCCACACACACCGCCCGGCCCGGCTGGAGGAGCGGGAATGACGCACCAAGTCAGTTTGATTTGTAGCGTCTCCCCGAGTAGAATATGCAAAATAAAGACAGATGGCAATGGATAAACTCCAGCAACTGTGAAGCCACCATTAGCAACAGCTCTCACACTGTGCAGAGCGCCCTCAAATGAACTTCCCTGTGGCCCAGAGTCCCTGGTGATACACAGATATTGCAGCACATCTTTTAGTAAGAACTTCAGTGCCTTTTGCCATTTTACCATTTTACAATCTCATTTTGCCCATTTTTTTCCCCCCAACCTGCTAATATTCTTCTTAGAAGACAGCAGTTTCATACAGTTGTTCCTGCAGCCATCACTGTCCAAGTGAATGGTGGTACCTTGGCAAAGCAGGGAGGCCTTTCACCTTCAGCGTCTACATGGGAAACCTCCTTCCAAATCGAGGTTTCAAAATACCATAGGAGCTGCAAAGTTTCCCACGTATTCCCATCACTAAGCACTGAGATGCTAATTCCTTAACATGCTTTTCTCCTAGGATTTTTGCAGAGTTACCAAACCATGCTGCAAAAGGGTCCAGGTGATAATCCAGGCACCTTTCTGCCATGGGGGCAGTTTGGCTTCTCTCTTTGTTCTTCACGTTACCTCCAAGTTCATATGCTTGAAGTCTGCAGCTGACATGTATGTTACTTCACCCAAAATAAATGCAGGCACATTAGTGTTTACTGAAACCTTTTCCCTTAAACATATCAATAGAAATTGACTGCTGACAGTCAATTCCTGCTGACAGAAATGAAAATAAGTGGTAAAAATAACTAAAAACCAAAAACCATGCTGGGCTATCTGAGTTACTGAGCACAATAACCTTTGTGGGGTTTACTCTGGTTATTATTAGCATGGAAGACATGATAAAGGAAATCCCACACATCTTTTTGGAACTCCAACTAAGACAGGTCCCCTTCCCACCACAGGCTCAAAATTAAAGCCTCTAGTAGTCTTCCTAACAGACTTCCAAGCCACTCTGGTGAAGGCAAATTTTCTCATATGTGCAAACATACCTGATGATTGGCATAATCCCAACGAACACACATTAGGTCAGTTAAAATATTCCAGTGTATTGACATTAATTCCACAGCTCAGGCCCAAGATCATGTTCTCATTTGTCTGAATAACAGAGCATTTAAATATTTAGTTCAAATATAAAGACTTTCAGCTTATATACAGGGTTGTGGGGGGGATGGAAATCCAGGGGACAAAAGTTTTCCTTGTATCATGCACTGTGCTGGGTTCCAAACTTTGGCAGCCATGAGCACAATACAGCGATGGCAAAAGTCTGGCCAAGACAAATGTATAAACTTTGCACTGTATGTAAACCCCCCCCATGCATGAAGGTCTAATAAGCTCAGATATTTCTGCCTTTCCAAATAGTTGAGCTACAGAGGTTTCCCCATGGATCCTAGCGGGGCCAGGAGCATGGAGACTTTATTATGTCACAACCCACATTATTTAGTGAAAATCTGGAATACACTTTATTAGTTGGGCCTTTGGTCAGGAAATACCTCCAGACAAATGTGATGACACAGGCATTTTTAATTTGCCACTTCACATTCATAGCAAATTAGGTGATTTTACTTGTTATTCCCTCCATTAAAAACGACAGGCTGCAAGGTTAGCAGTTTCCCTCAGAAGCTCTTGACGACGTTACAGACACACATAGAAAGCACGAGCACATCAGAATGAATTAAGATCACCTCCCTTGCCTATAATCTGAAACACTCCATGTGGTCTCTCTTAGCATCAGTCCCAAATGCCAACGCGCTGGAACAGCATGTGCAAGTGGTTGGAGGTAAGAGAAGGAGAGGTCAAATTCTGTGTGCTCCATACGATCAAATTTGTGGTATAAACCCAACAATTACCAGCGAAGTGGTGAGTGAAAAACAAACGTCCTATCTATTACCCAATTTCAAATGCCAATGTGATGCCCCCAGGACTCTCCGTCCTCAGTTATTTTTTTGACATATTTGGTAACGTGTCAAGTCTTAATACCTGCTCTCAAACTGAGTTGGGTTTTTCCATTTGTGAGCTTAAAGTCATTTTCATTTCAGAACAGATGTAGAAAAAGGCTGCTGCAGTATAATTTGAGGATGTATTCCTCTGTGAATTACACTTCTGCTTAGGATAAATAGGAAAAAAAAGTAGGAGAAATGATGTTAAGTACAAAATATTTAATCTTGACTGAATATCACTGAAGCAGCTCAATGCAGACCCAAAGGAAACACTGGTGAAGACAAAAAAAAGAGGGGTAAAAAAAGCAATCCTAGCTTTCTGTACAGTGAGGATTAGGAACTGAAATGTGGCCAGCACAGAAACATGCACTTTTGCTGGACTTCAGTCTAGATAATACAAAAAAAGTCACAGATTATGTAGAGCTGGGTAATAAAAGAGGTAGCCGTGGTGAGTCTGCAACTGCACGTTTTTTGGCTGGAGGTGTAATGAATGAGGCTGAAGGTCTGCCAAACAGCGCTGAACGAGACTGATGCAGCCACTGGGGTTTGCTTAAAGAGGGGAAGCATCAGTGGAGGTCTGCAGGCAGGCCATGGCGAGTGGGTGGGAGTTGTGTGGAGGACCTGCTGCTCGATCCATTAGCACCACGGGACACCTCACCTGCACACCTATGTCTTCTCAGGAAGCACCGGAGTTATGGGTGTTTGTGTAGGCTGGAGGACTCTGTGTGCTCCCTTCCTTGGTTGCACATAGCTGGTTTATGGCCAGGCAGTGAGGTACGCCTGGGATTTTCAGGAATACCAGGTGTGTGTTGGAGAAACCAATTTCCATGTTGGGAAAGCCTCCTGCACACAGGGCCCTCAGCCTGGCTGGCTGGGTGGCCCTTTGCCTGCCACTGGTGTCCCCAGGAGAGCAGGAGTGCTCACCCAGCCAGTCAACTGAGCCAAACACCACCAACGTGCTTCGGTGTGATGGTGCAGGGAGCGAGTGAGGAGGAGGAGATCAGGTCTCAGCATGGAAGTTGTCTCCCAGGGCCAGGAGCCACAGAATTCCATCTCTTCCCACCTCCTAAATGGGCTCAGAGCCTGTGCATAACCTTTTTTCCCCAAACTGCTCTGAAGTTAGGTAGCTAAAACTGTCAGTGAAACTCAGGCTTCAACACATGAGGAATAATCAGGCTGCTCTCTACACTTGTACTTTTAAGAAGTACTTCCACAGTCAGTTTTGGGTGCATTTCCATACAACAGCTTTGTACACTGTGACTGTAAACACTCAGTGTGTGACTGGGCAGAGGTGAAAAGCTAAAGCAAGCCTTTTTACTTCAGGTCAAGTGAATTTGGACTGTGATTTTAATCACTACATGCAGTTTCCAGTTGCTGGACAGTCACTGGCACTAACAAGCCAAATGTCCTTTCAGAATTCATTTCAATACCAAAGAGATATCCCATGATGAAAACTTCATCTCAGTAGCAAGGCACACTTCCTTGGAAGTCATCTCAGCAGGTGACACAGAGGTAGTTTGCAGATCCTTGTCTTCAGCTCTCAGAGGTGCATGGTGCAGGTCAGTGAGGTGTGAGCACAGCAGCGGCAAACACTCCTCCTGCTTCTACTAGGCAAGGTTAGAATGCAGGAAATCCCATTCTTGCATTTTTTCCAGCTTCAGATAAATAACCTTTATTTTTAAAGCAAGAAGAAGCACCAGATGGATTTTCAAACATACCTGCCCTGCTGTCGCCAGGCCTCACCCTCTTGCCACCTCTGCTCTGCTCACCAGCGTGCAGTAAGCACTCTCTTGTTGACTTTGTCTGCCCTGCAGTATTTTAAGCCTATGTATAATTGCTGAGAAACTCTCTGTACCTAAGAGTCAGAGGAGACTCTTTCTTTGTGTTTCTTTTTGCTCAGAAGAGGCTGAAGCAGCAATCTTGACTTAAAGGCTGACTCTGATTGGAAAATAAACAACTATAAAGTACAATAAATCCCATTGAAGAGTCCAGTCAAAACATCCCAATGAACAGCTAATGCTCTACTAACCAAATCCAGATGTCACTGCCTTGTCTGGCACTAATTGGTTGACTGGAGAGTAAGTAACTGTGTAACCTGAAGGAAATCTCTGCTTCTTGCACTTGGGATGAGTTGTTAAGGCAGAAAATGGTTTGGTTTTGTTGTACTTCTTAATTTCCTAACTACAGACAAGTCACAGGCACCTGCACCCGTTAGAACCTTTGCTAACATCTTCACAATGGCAGAACACAGTCTGACTTGAGTCTCCTTAAGGCACCTCACAAAAAGTTTCTGAAGAGCACGAAGCTGCCTTTGACATCTGATGTTCCTTCATTTCCAAACATTTCTGGGTTTATTTGTTTAACCAAAGGACATGCCCTAGCAGATTGCAGCTAAGTTCTTAGATAAAGGTAGTTGCAAATTCTAGCTGGAAGTGTCTGAAACACCAAAGAAAACACCGAAGAAAGTAGTTACTTTCAAATATAATTAAAAAAAAATAAAATCAGAAAACTGGAGATGACTTTGGAAATAGAAAGTAGATTTTAAAAATAAGATTAGTCTGGTGCACCCTAATTCCTACAGCCTGGAAATTCCACGTCTGCCTGAGAAACTCTGTATTGGCAAGGGACACACAAAGGATTTTCCAATGATTTTTTTTAAGGTATAATTGACAGGATCATATTATATATTCACATTTTAGAAACAATTCTGTGTAATACTACAAAGTAATGTATGTGTCTGGAAATATCTTCTCTGTTTTACCAGAATACTTTCCAGTGCCATGATTCTGCACACATTTACTTACAATGTTTAACTTCAAGCCAAAATATCTCTTTGGCTTTAGTAACTTCCATAACATCAAGAATTGCAGTTTGTGGGGGTCTAGTCATATCCTGAGCACACACAATGAGGTTCTGTGAAAGACAAAAAGCTAGTTAATAAGATTAATTTGGTTAGTTAGTAAGAAAAAATTACTGTTCATATTCCTTACTGGTTTAGATTAGTCAGTAATATGAATTTTATCTTTAATTAATATTATCCTTAATTTTACCGTGTAACTTACTAACATTACTTCTAAACCACATTTCCTTTAGCATCACTGACATGTTGTTCATACTTTACGAGAGCATTTCAAACCTATATAAATTTGCACACAAAAAATCTAATGTTGAGCTTCTGCTCAGTTATATATGACTTTTTTTAGTGCTCAGGGAAATTAAAAAAAGAAAGCCTACAAACTTAGCCTCAAGTGACAAAGCCATTTTTTCAGTCGAGCACTGTACTCTACTGTGTTGGAGCATCTGTCTGGACACATCCAGCCATATCTTTCACTCATGATCTGCAAGTGAATAACACAGGATTTGAAATACAGTAGACAATTGTGCAAAGCATGAACAATGAAAATTATATCCAGCCTTTAATCCAGGGGATTCTGGGCTGAGCTCAGCCTCCGTGGATATACATATCCATTCTGCATTTAGTTCCATGTACTCAAAAACTGGATGTTCCCCTAGAAGAGTCACATGAGAGCAAAAGTGGGATTAAGTAGCTTTGTCTCCATGTTTCGTTATTCATATTACACATGTAATGTGCAGTCACATAAACAACTGTGCTGCACAATCATCAGCAAAGAAACTAAGTTTTTCTAAGATACCAGAAGGTTACATATTTCAAGTATCATATTTATTTTGTTCTTGGCTTTGGGAGAGAGCGGATGGAAAGGAAGAGGGAGGTTATTCATACACTAAACATTTGGAATCAGAAAAAAACTGATAAATCTTCCTCCATCAAGTCTGAGCAAAGGACTATTTCCTGCCAAAAAGACTCAATATAAAACTCTCTCCTTCAACAGTCTTCTCCTTTCATGCTTTTAAAATTGCCAGAGGCTGACCTGGCTTTGGCAATGGTGATACAATCCATGATTTATCTCCTGTGGATGCTGAATATGTATCAACATAAATAAAACTACCACCTTGCCAGTACAAAGTGGTACCTGTGAGCAAATTCACAAAAAGGCCAAGACAAAGCAGGATACTCTCTTCTAGGTGGTTTTTGACTTCCGGCTTCTCAAAGGTCTCAGGCTGGCATCTCTCACCAGCAGGAGTTAGATGTGGAGCTTGGACACCAACAGGAATATTTAAAAATGTGAAATGCACAAAAGTACCAAATTTCAGGGGACAGAACTTGAACTGCTCCCCATGGGGAAAAGAAATTCAATGTTCTCTTCAGTTTTATCTCAAAAGTTCCTATAAGGAATGTGGGATGTTAGGGATTGCTTATAGGAGTAAAATTTGTGCTTTGCTTGAGCTGAGTTCATTAGATGAAATGGATAAATTCTGAAACAGGTATTTTACACCAGTGCAAAGCATCTTTGCTTGCTGACATTTAACATTAAATATCTCTCTTTATCACTAACTGCTTTAGAGCACAAAATCATATCTTTAAAAATCAGCCTTCGACTTTGGCAGCAAAGTTGACTGTTAAAAGAAACTGTTAACATTCAGTTGAGTGGCATATGGAAGAAAACCGGCAAAGTAAACTCAAGGGTTAATGAAAGTAAATGAGATAATCCTCATTGATCCCCCATAATCCCCACGGTCTGAGTGCAACTGTCAATCACTGGCAGAGACTTTTTTCTAATCTATCCCTCTGTGAGTAGGTCATTCCAAGCTGAATATACTTTGTATAATGACATATATTCAAACATACACACACACACACTGAACATGTAACAAAAATCTTAGCAGGGTAAATTTCAAAATGAGGGGGAAAATAAAGCATAGCTAAAAACATGGTGTTTAAATTTAAGAAATATAAAGTTTCTTTTACTAGTTGAAATATATTCAAGCTGTCTGTTCATACTAACTCACTGCTTCCCATGTAAAGCTAGTAGCAAGTAATGAATCTGTTAAACCCCTCCTCCATAAGGGAAGAAAGACTGTTCCCATAAAATTAAAACTTACTGTTTAACAGATTGACCTGAGCAACATATGGTCTGGAACATAAAAGAAATTACTTCAGTCCTTTTCAGAGAACTACTGACATAAGAAATGTATTAAATCAAATTATGGCATATCCAAGTCTTAGAGGACCCAGCATGCTGCAGGAGTAGCACATGTGAGGGAATGGTATGGAGAGGTGTGCAGGCAAGCCTGTCCCAGCTCGTTCAGGCAGTGTGAGGGCTCTTCCTTGGCAGTGTCCACCCCACCAAAGTTGCATCTTCTTTTGGGAACTGCATCACTGTGGGGCAGTAGCCCATGGGCGGCTGGGCACTGTGGCAGAAGGAAAGGGCTGCTCTGTGTCTCTGCAATGAACTTGCTCTTCTGAGAACTGCACTGGATTCAAAGGTAGTCTGAGGCATCAGTCTCTTTAACTCTTGCTTTGCTTTGGTCCTTAGCTACTTGAGCAGTACTGTGCTTTTCCAGGGAGGGATGTGTACAGACAGGCACCAGACTTGCACTGCCAGAGCTGGGGAAGGAGTTGGCTCAGGAGACAGCATGATGCGGGGAAGTGAACACATCTGGATTACAAGGGCATCAGTTCTGCAGTCCAGATTTGCCACAAAGCTCAGTTCTAAACCCATACTTGATTTCATGAGAAATACATCCAAGACACCCAATGCATTGAGACACTGTTGTTATTTACAACATTTATAAGTAATTTTTTTGTTCTGAGAAATTTCCTCCTAATACTTTGCTCCTGGAATTCTTGGTAGTATAGGGGCTTAGAGACACAGTTTAGTGGTGGACTTGGTGGTGTTAGGTTTGCGGTTGTACTCAATGATCTTAAGAATGTTTTCCAATCTAAATGATTCTATGCTTCTATACTATAGCAATCACTTACAGAGAAAATCTATAGGATTTAACAGAAAGACAATCTTTCTACAGAGCATTCAGACCCACCTGTAATAATGTTATTGCATGCTGCAGTGGAAAAGGAAATTGTCTGTCAAAGGTTTGGGACAGAAATGCTTCACACCACCCAAAGGTACCTCTTGATAACCCAGTGCAACAGCCGTTTTCCTCCTGTAAACATTCAAAGCAAACTTTGCTGCCTAAGCCACCACTTCTAACCTGAGGCTGAGTTGGAAATAAATGCCCCACTCTCAGGTTTAAAGGAAAACCAGTTTGGTTGCCATTTGGCCTGCAGCCAGGATTAAAGTGTTAACTCCACGTCTGTCAACCTGTCACTTAAACATTTACTAAACTACTGACCACTTCTATTAAAAGACCATTAAACCAGGATTAAGCTTTTCCAGAGTTAAGCTGATGTAAAAATGCAAGGAATGTCACACCAAGGGCAGCTCATTTTATTTGTATTGTAAACAGGCAAAAGATGGAGGATAAAGTGTTACATGTTTATTAAATATGGGGATATACCCCTGCTTTGCATTTTCCCTTCTTTCAGCTTCCTAAACCCTGATCCCATTGCTCAGTTCCCTGATAGCTGCAGAGCATCTGGATGAAAACCTTCAATTGCCCTAGAACCAGCACTGGCTGCTTTGCCTGGAGGAGGATGCAATACAGAGTCCGGCCATAGTGCGGGGGAATAGCCGTGGTTACAAACACATTTGGTTAATGTATCATGTCATAACCAGAGACCAATTGTTAAAAAAGGACAGTCTCATCAAAAGCAAGAGTCTATTTTGAGCAGGCTGTGAGTCTTTTCTAGCAGTGTTTGCAGCCAAAGACAGCAGGCATATGTACTGGCAGGGCACAGGTGCTGCTGCTCCTTTCAGGTTGTTTTGTTATCTCAAGCAAAATAAGTCCTATATGAAAATGCACAAAGTTCTACAAAGCATCATTTCATTAACTAGGAGAGAGTATTACCTCTGAAAATGGTCAAAGGTGTGTCTTTCTTGTGACTTAACATGCACTTAATGCTCTGATTTCCATAAAGTACTATATGTAAAGCAATAAAGAAGTCCACCAAGGGTTACCAAGTTCCTGCAGCTTAGCTCACCATGGAGAGCTTAGCTGTGGTGGGACACGTGAAATTGCTCCTGTTCTCTTACCCATTGCCAGCCTTTAGTAGAGACAGGATGCAAGGCTAAATGAACTTACAGCCTGATCTGCTTTGGGTGCTCCTACCTGCCATCTAATTAGTTCTGAATAAAAGCACGTTGGGCTGTCTGAACATGGGTGCAGAGGCGTGACAGAACTGTTGGTCTTCACATTTATTAACTATTATCTTGCAGATTTTCAGAATACATTAGCCATTGAGCAATTCTGCCTGAATAAATATGATAGAACTGGCCATCCCTGAACAGAGAGGTGCATACATTTAATGAGATTCCTCCCCTTTCCCTTAGCCCTCCCCCTTCTGTAGCCAGTTATCTATATTAAATATAATTTTGCTTTCAGGAAGTATCTATGACACTTCCATCTGAAGCAGGGCTTCCAGTATTTACAGATATCAAAGAACTGGTCTTAATTTCATCTGATACTTTAAAAAGCCTTTTATTCTAAAATAAATT
The DNA here is from genome assembly GCA_026283785.1 of Coracopsis vasa. Classification (NCBI taxonomy): domain Eukaryota; kingdom Metazoa; phylum Chordata; class Aves; order Psittaciformes; family Psittacidae; genus Coracopsis; species Coracopsis vasa. The sequence continues at coordinate 56,018 of JANHGB010044627.1, forward strand.
ATTGAAATGTGGTATTGGTAAAATGGGTTGCTCCAGTAATGGATTTACTGGGATGGTGCAATCAATTTCAGAGATTGGATTTCAGGATAGAAACTATTCATCACTCTCCATGTCAATGGAAGGTTTACCTCCACACTGTGGTCACCCACTGTAGCTTACAGATACCAAGGGCGGAGAAAGATCTATTAGAGGAAAACTTTTTGTTGCTTTTTTCATTGTTGCTGAGGTCAAAGCCTCAGGAGTTTGCACAGTTACAGCAGCTCCAAAACATCACACAGGCATCCAGGGCGATGCAGAGGTACTCACCTTTATGCAATAGCAGATATGCTTTAATATCCCATTTACTTACTCTGCCATGACTCAAACGCAGGCTGTTACATGTGTTTTCCCACTTCTCTGTCTTATTTCAGGATCAGCAGAGCCTTTCAGTAATTAAAGGCCTTCAGTGGTAGGGACTACAACGGTTTTAATAGCAGGGACCTTGGAGTACTACAAGTTCTTCCCATCCTGTAACATAAAGCACCCAGCATGAGTGACATGAAAAACACAAAAGCTATTTTTCCATCCTTATCTCTAGCAAATCTTGTTCTCCATTCCTAGAAAGAAAACTCAGCTCCATAAATCAAGAAGCCTGTGGATTTGGGGTTTTACATTAACACCTTCATTCATACTTTACAGTGACCTCCTGGATTGGGGTGAACTATTCTACCGTGCTGGGAAATGGCAGCTCTGGAGCCAAATTTAGCACCTAGAAAATTTCTCTTGGCTCTTAGGTGCCATAATTTTAAACCTGACTCTCTCTATAAAGACAAAGTCATGTCTACGTTTGATTTCAGGTGTTACATACAATAATTTACGAAGTTAAATGAGGATCTGGCAAGTCTCTGACTATGGAGGGGGCTGGAAAATATTATTTGGAGCCAGAAATGCAGCTTTTTTGGCTGTGGTCTGTATTCTGTCTATCAATCTCAGCTCTGCATTTAGTCTCACTGACTTTCTCAAGTACTACAAATAGTGAAGTTTTGCTCAGCTGGAGAATCACCATCAAGAGGTACAGCTGGATTGGAATACCTAATGAAGGGTGAAAAACTGGGTTTGTGATGGTTATTTATATTGCCTCTTAAGACAGTTAAAAGTCTCTGGAGTTTTAGAGCTTTCTTTTCCCTCCACTCCACTGCTTCCACACCTCCTTTTGCTGGTTTTTCATATGAAATACGGCCTATCCTGGAAATTTATTTTAAAACATCAGAACTCTAAGGAAGCTCATAAAAGGCACTTTGCAATGGTTAAGACAGAGCGAGCCACAGCAAGAAAGCTACTGATGATGCCACTGTGATGATTGCAAAGGAAGGACTCCTGGAAGGGCACAATCTACCAGATAGAGACTTGGGTCACAGCAAGTGGGTGCTTTAAGGTTCCTCTTAACCCTGCATTTAAATTCACAAATCCTTCCAGCCATCCAACACAGAGTTTCTGCTTTACTTACTGTTAGACCTTGACAACAGCTTTAGCAGATCTGTAAGAAAGGTAACTCAGTTCTCATCTCCTTAGTCCCTGTTCAGAGCATTTGATTTTACTCAGGGACAAGATGATGCTGCTGTATCTGTGCCAGAGACTCAATATTTTCCACGTGTTAACCACACTTGAAACACTTTAATAAATAAGCTCTTGGAGTGCTTCACCTTCTGCAGTCCAGTGCTGACCACAGCAGATCTACATATTCAGCGGTCACCAGCGCCAGTATATCTACTTTGGGAGTAGGAGATGCTGGAAGGGTTCAGGAAGAAAAGGCAACCCTGAAGGGGGAGGAAACTATATAATGAATTAGATTTTTACTCAGAATTTCCAAGTTTTGAATTTTGTATTTTCAAAACAGCAGCAATTCCAGGGATGAATGAAGAAAGAATTGCTTTATTAACAATCCAGCAATCCTCACTGCTCAGATAAGATGTAAAGATGCCAACTATCCTAAACAAAAAAATAATCTATTCCCAAGTCTAACCACCATGCTCTAAAGGCCTGTTCCTGCAATTACTTTGTGTTTCTTAACTTAGAAATTATCAGTGGATAGAAAATAAATTCAACCCAGGATATTCTTTCAGCCTTGTTAATAAACTGTAAAAAGAGAAAAGAAAAAGTACTCATAGATACAACCACATTCAGCAATAACCTGTAGAAATCATAGTGTCAGCTGGAGTGCAGGATGCTATGAAGTTATCAATGCTGTACTACATAGATACATATCTAAACAAGATATACATACATATATGTACATATATATGTACATATATATATGTATATAAAAACTTTAAAAACTTTAAGAGCCATGGATCCGTCTCTGGTATAGTGCCACAAATGCATTCCATGGGATCTCACAGACCATATATCTGGTTCATCTGTAAAGAGATGGCATCTCAGACCACTGATCTTCCCTCAGTGAAACAGCAGTGCCTCCTGCTGTACTTCAGGCTGCATTTATTCCCAGACTTCCCATTCTGTCTGGTTTCAGTCACCAATGAAGCTATGGTTGGCATTTTGAGAATGAGATGAGTAATGGAAGATGTGTCTAAGTGGCCTCAACACCTCTGGAAATATCATCCTGTGTCACAAAAAGACAGCCTGCACAATTCAGTGTGGGACAGCAGGGAGTTAGGCAGCATGTGAGGCAGCCTGAAGCACCCACGACATATTCTGTTCATAAACCAGCTTTTAGAATCATAGAATCAACTAAGTTGGAAAAGACTTTAAAGATCATCAAGTCAAACAGTTACCACCCCATGACTGCCAAGTCCACTATTAAACCATGTCAGTTTCAATACCTTTCTGAGTATGTTTGAGTATCACAGTACACCAGGGCTAATCTGTGGAACCCAGAGGGTTTCAACCTACTCAGACATGCTTCCCTCCTCTTGCTTTCACACATTTCAGTACTAATCTGCAGGAAGCCGTGCTGCAGCACTGCGACCTTCTGCTGAACAGACTCTCACTTGTGCTGACCCATGACAAACTATCACAGTTGGGGAATGCTGACTGTATCATAGCCCATGTGAATGCCAAGTCTGGCTTAATCCAAAAACATCAGAAAAAGGAACTTGGGGTCAATCTTACTTAAAGGAATGCGCCTAACTTCCTGGAGGTCACAGCAAGAGAACAAGCCCAATGTTTCACCCCTGAAACAGAGAGACAGAGAGGTTTTAAATCCTTTTGAGTCATCAGCCTGTAAAGCAGGTAGACTGGCAAAATAAAAGAGGGGCTTGTTTCTGCTCTGGACTGTAACTGGGAGCCTTTCACTGGAGAGGATTTTTCCTCTCCCTCAGGGTGGTTTTCTGCATATCAGGTAGAAAATCTCTTTGAAAAACAGCAAGTCAAATCTTTCAAAACAATCGTTATGATAACAAAGAAGAAGAATAACTTTAAAGACTACTCTGCTGCTACAGCTTCCACCCAGAAAGTTTCTGAAGGCTCTGCAAGAGCCTATTTATCCAACCTCAGTGCAGGGCAGCTGGCTCTGGGGAAGAACATCAACAAGAAGCACCTCCATGACTTGGTGTGGTCATTTCTCACTGCAGTTGGATGAGCTTTGCCAGTAGAGACTGCTCCAGCTGGAGCATGAGGCTGTGTGCTGTTCTCAGAGCACACAGGCCCTAGCAGCCCACCACCCTTCTCTCCCCAGGGCATCACTAATCTTAATAATAAGCCCCCAGTACTTAATGTGTAGTTCAGATGATGGTACTGCTGAAATGAATGTCTGCCTGTCCCACCCTCGCACCATTTGAATCAATCCCGTTTGCCTGACTTCCAGGCTTCGGGGCTACGTAATGTCTGCAAAGCGGTCTGAGATCTTTGACTCAAAAAATGCCATGTATATAAAGCACAGCCTTTTCATTCCCAAGCAAGTTTTAGACTTAAGTTTCACAGCACATCTGGGAGACTTCTACATTTTATATTTGGAGAAATTGAGGCAGGAGCTTACATAGTTTCTAAAGATCACCATACAAAACTTGGGAGTGCCCGGAGCTAGGCATAGTTAACTAAAGCTCTTCAAATGATCTGTTGCACTAGATAAATCTCTTTTCTTCTTTCCCATTAAGGATTGAAAAATACCCTAATGCTCCAGCTAACAGAAAGTAGATAAGGACATTTATACCTGAAACAAGTTTCACCAGGGAACAGGTTTCCCAAACAACCTTCTTCATGCAAGTCCTGGTTCAGTGACAGGGTGGGAGGGGTTAGTGACCTGGAAGCTTTGACACCTCCCTTGCCAGGACTGCCTGCAGCCACAGTGCTGCTGCCAGCCTGGCTCTCGAGGCTAGTGCCAAGTCCAGCTCTGCTGCAGTAATCCCCCATCATCAGCACGGCCAGGAAAAATGTAGTCTGCAAGCTCTGATGCCAACATCACTGGAGTGATGAGCCCTAGGAAGGAGTGCCGGCATGAATGTTAGCTCTTCTGTAACTAGAAGTTGCAGAAGTGGTGGCTAAAGACTTGAGCTGTGCTGCAAAGCCTGGTAGGGATAGCCTCAGATAAGGAGAAGGTTGAGAATGCAAAGAGTGGTTGGTTTGGAGGCAAAAAGATGTCTGTGAACAATGGCAGAGTCACTCCAGACTCATTCTGGGATAAATGAGAGAAAAATCTTGGTCTCGTGCATGTACAGCTACAAGTGATTGTATGCAAAACCTGAGTAACAGAAGGGAAGTATTTCTCCATACCTCTTTCCCCCTTTAACCATGTTGTATCTCCTTTGTTCCTTATCCCACAATAAAATCCTGATCCATCAGCTGACAGGCAGGACACATACGATTTCAAATTTTCTTGACACTCTCCTCACTTTTCCTTAGGAAATTATCTGCTCCTGCAGACCAAAGAGACCATCATCTTCTGATCATCTATGCAAAACAAGGCAACTTCTAAATCTTTGCCAGTTCAAAACTCATATCATAAACCAGAGATCTAAGGAGTTCTTCATGGCTGTTACTGAATTCTTAGAGCAGAGCAAGCACTGCAATTGGGTAGTCATGTAAAATTATTAATGTGCAGTTTTAAGACCATTTTTTTCAGCTTCATTGGCTGTCTTCTCTCCAAAATTGTACTTCGAGAGTAAGAGTAATCAGAAAAGTAATGCTTCTGACAGCAATAGGACTGGGACCATGTGCCATCCTTTCTGAAATGTAATAGTTGATGCTCACTGTCAGCCAGAGGAAGCAAGATGTGACCACAGCATCCATCTGCATTCTCATCACAGATATTTGGTGGACAGTAGCAAGAAATGCTCAAAGTGAAAGGTTTTATAAAGGAAGGGAAAGAGGCTTCTCTACTTCACACACTAAGATCTGTCAAAGAATATTTACAGAAGGGAATTTTTAATTCATTTAGGAAGAACTTAAGAAAATATAGTGCGGAATATTGAGCTCTTTACAGACTAAAGAGACTGGTCTTGTGGCAACCATCAGACTCTGCAGGTTCACAAATGAACTACACCCGCAACTAATGGAAGCACTGAGCGTGCATCAGGCTGCTGCAAGACAGTTCAAGAGTACGACTTGGAATGTGTTAATTGCTGTTAATTTTGTGATCTGCTTTATCTGTTCCCCTGTCTTTTTACTTAATTGTTTTTTATTCTCCAGTGAATTTAAGTATCTCAGCTCCATCTCCCAGGTCACCAGTTACAGGGACTTACCAAAGTCGGTTCCTTAATTTTGACCAGTGAGATAGGTCTTGATATGATTGTGGATCTTCATTTATCCTGCCTGGTCAGCAGTTATATTTCATGAACTTTCTAGCTGCCACAAGTCTTCTAGAGCCTCCCTGTCTGAGCAGAGCAGTAGCTTCCATGATAACCTGAAAAGGTTCAACCAGACAGCCAAGGACTCATACTTCCTACCATCTCTTGCAGGGCTTTTTTAGATGAAATAGCCCGGGTTTGGCTTTCTCTGCAGAAACCAGAAACCAGACTTGTCCTAAGTCTTTTTCTTTCACGCGTGTTCACAGCTTTGTGCCAGGATCTAATGAGACTCTGAACCAAAGCTGACACCATCAGTCTCAGACAGAATAATCTCTTCTTGCAGTGCACATAAGTACTTTTTGGACTGGTTTCCTTTTTCTCAGGCAATTATAGGTGATTTTAAAGAGACAGATGTTGTCAGATTCCCCCGTTGTCTGACAAGCTTTTTTGTTCCCCTTGGTTTTCTCTTCTCTGAATAATAATTAAAAGCTGGCATTTCTAGGGGACTTCCCAGATTTCTCACCACACTCACCACAGGGTTGCATTCCAGCACAAAATCCCAGCCACTTCCTGTTTTTCCTATCACAACTAGTAAACAAGAACCCCAAAAGATCAGCATTTATAGGGAAGAGCTGAGGGTAGTCTGCTGGGAAATTACTGCAGTTAAGTACAATTCTGTATTTATGAAGAACTCTCTTCTCATGCTAAAAGACAGAGGTATTTTTCCTACTTACTACACACTTAAGAATGTCATCTAGCTGAGCATTTAATACAGTCTGATAGCCAGAAATATCCTCGGAGGTATAAAATTACCTGCTACAATCCCTATGAAGAGCTTGGCAAACAGAAGCAATTAAGATCCCTGTTAGCCTTTCGTAGCTCCCACACAGCTGCTTGCTCCATCCTCTGACCATCTCAGTGGCCCTTCACTGGATTCCCTCCAGTTTACTAGTGCCTTGAACCATCATTTCACTCCAGGAGGGATTACACAGTGGAGCAGAGGGGAATCACCACTTTCTCCAACCTGCTGGTTATGCTTTTATTAATACAGCCCCATGTGCCTTCATCAGCTATGTATTTGTTGTTCCTTCCCTCTTCTTGCTTTCCCTGGGAGGAGATGAACAGATTCCTTTAATTGAAGGTAATTTCTATCTGTTCTGTATCTTCGCATTGTGGAAAAAATTATATAGATATATAATGATGTGCTATTGGTTTTGCAATAACCTCACAGTTTCTGAGAAATTTCAGTCTTAATTTAACCTACTTTGCAGATATTCTTTGGTTCTAGGAAAGCCTCAAGGAATTGAAATGGGGCCCAAAATTGAGGGCTTGAGCAAATGTTAGACAGCTGCATGCGCCTTTCCAAAGTAAAACAGATACTGAATGTAGCTGCTTGGAAATGAGGATTTTCTGCTTCTGCTATGCTTGTCATCTTGCAAGTTCGTGTTGTTTTATTTATCAGTTTGGATGCACCTGACCCTGTCTGTTCCATCTTGAAAACCTCCTTGTGTAGAGACAGCAGCTGGGCAATGGTCCCACTCACAGCCTCGAGCAAAGCAAACGAATAACTCAACAAGTCTGTAAATATGTTTGTTTCAGGCATTGTTTTAGCAAAAAGAGGGGTGAAAGAACTTAGTGAGGTTCACCAGCCTTCACCAGAACAGAATGCAGAAGGAAATCCCTCTGGGTTGCTCAGCTCACTATAGCTGCTGTCCCTTGGCTCTCTCTGATCTGACCACCCTGCCTCCTTCCTCCCAGATGCCCCTTCCAATGTCCTTACCCATCTGAAGTGGAACAGTAACTCATCTGGGAAAGAGGAAAAGAGGAGTAGGAAAAGAGGAGTCAATCCTTGTACGAATTCCTGTCCTGATGATGAAAATGTCAAATGAAAACATATCTCCCTTTCAACCACAGGAAGATGCCAAGCACTCAGTCTCTTCTCCCTGCCCCTGCTCTTTGCAGTGTCTGTTGGATGATTCTGGGGAGCTCTCCCCTCTGCATAGGCCAGACAGTGCAGGAACCCAATGGAGCTGTGGCGGCACACCCTGGCCCTGTCTTGGATGGCAAGGTGGTTGGCAGGGGCTGGTGAGTGATGGACCAAGGTTACCTCAGTTCTGGCCTCACTGAAGATCCTGGGAGTGAAGCCCAGCCTCGGCCACAGCACCAGCCCTGCACTCTCCAGGAAACACAACAGATAATCTCATTTCACCACCTCTTTGTGCATTCAAGCATTACCAGAGCCACTCCTCAGGTGCCCTGCAGTGAGAACAGTCTTTTTCACCAAGGAAAAGTGCCTGAAAAATGTCCTTAAAGCAGAACAACAAAAGCTCATGTCTACTTTGCAACAGGCAAATGAAAACACAAACATGGAGGAAACCAAGGATCAGTCCTCTCATGCACAGTAAACATATTCTCCATCCCCAGAATTATTTCTTGGCTCCTCTCTCTTTAAATCATCAGTGTCACAGTAGAAAAAAACAGGACTCAGTCCCTTAAAGCTCTTTCCTCTTTTTGCCTGTTGTTTAATTAAATTATCCTATAATGAAATCTTTCCCTAATGAGTCAGTGTTTAATAATTTATTAGACACTGAAGCCCTGCTTGGAGTCTCATCAATTATGTATCACAGCACCAGGCACTTTCAATCTCTCTTTTTTCATTTCTCATTCACTTCATTAAAAGCCCCAGCCTTTCTGCTTCTGGGTTTCAATTCACTTGCCCAGACTTAGAGGTCAGTTCATTGATACCTACTTTGCCCAGCACTCACCAACAGCTCTGTGTGTGCATGCGTCAGCTGGTCTTAAACTACATGGGACATCTGTGTACGTACGTGTGCATACATGGACCAGAGCATGGGTACCTGCCTTTCTGCCTGTGAGCAATAATGTGCATTTGTCACAGATTTATACAGATTGTCACATAGGTATGTATGTGTTTGTAGATTTATAGAATCTGTGCATGTGAAGATGTGTTTCTGTTAGCACTTGCACAGCTGCATCTATATGGTTATATTTGCTTATACATCTATGCAGGTATATATCAATACTGCCATTCCTGGCCATTGTGCCAGCACACACTTCTAATTGCAGTGAACAAGTCTGTCTTATTCCAAGATCTTTTTCATTTTTGTTCTCTTTAAACCAACAGTACACAACCTGTAGGAATCAGCCCAGTAATATTATACATGAGCTCTAAAGATAATGAGTTTGCACATTCTGAAGAGATCAGGATGGGACAACTAAGTACACATTGCTGCAGTCCTGATCACCACCCATAGAGTAATGCAGGGAGGAGGAGCTGACACCAGCACTGGAAGCAGGGATCAGTAGCACTGGCAGTAGAGGAGCAGATCTGATTTTGAACTGACACTGTCCTGTACAGGTAAAGAGTTCTTCGGTTTCTTTTCTTGAGCAAAGCCATGCCTAGTCCATACCCAAATTTGAGCACACTGAAGCACCACTGATTTATCACAATGTTTTAAGGTTTCCTGCAACTTTGGGAAGGAATTCTCCAACTGCAGCGGATCTGCTTTTTTAGCTTCAAAATTACACTCTCTACAGTAGTTTTGAAAATGAGAACAGAGAAGCCATGGTGTTGGTTTCCTTTCACTAGAGTCAAGTCCTGACTTCGTACCACTTTCCAGTTATTCCAAGAGAGAAACAGAGACCCACAGCACATCCTCTGGGTCACCACATGTTCTCACTGACCAGACTTAGACTAACCAGGAGAAAAACAGGGGAGAGGCAATCCCTTCTCCTCCTCTGAACAACCAGCATAGCCTTAGCACAGCTTGGTGCTGCTCCATCTGACCACTGCCTGCGTTAGATCAGGGCTGCTCCCATCCCTGGTGACACAGGGTGGGGATGGTGTTGGTCCACTCTGACGCTCCCACTTACCAATGTTTCCAAGGATGGGAAAATCACACTTACTCACATGTACATGCATTTGCATTTTGAATACCTAACTAGACAGCTGTGCACGGCAAAAGATCTTTTTTTGATCAATTTATACCCCAAAGCACAAAATTTGGTTTTCTTTTTAACGATCTTATCAAGCTTTTCCAAAAGAGCTGTCACCAGTAACAACCTCATCAGGCTCTTTCAAAAATCTACTGGGATTTTAGAAGGTCTTTCTTTACCTCAAGTTCTTTCTTTCAAAGCGAACACTTCCCCACAGCCATAGCAAGAGAATCTGTAACAGACACCAATAAAACACATTTTACTAATTAAATGATCATCTTTTTTTCTTAAAGAAAAAAAAGTTGCAGCCTTCTGAAACAGCCCTGTATTGATGTCACTGGAACCCTGTGTTGCTCATCAATAAATATTCTGTGTCAATAGGCCATTAACTATTAATCCCAGTGCTGGCCATTTGAGAACTTTACATCAACACACTTGTTCTTTTACACATTGCTTCTCATCTTATTAAATGACTTGCACATATGGACAAGAGCAGAGTCTCACAAATGAGCCCACGTCAATAACGCACAGGACACCACCTCCGATAAGGAAGAAGGAGAATTGCAAGAAAATTAATATGTCTGGGGCTATCAGGAGTATTTATTTACACAGAGAAGAAAGAGAATCCCCTCTTGAAGAGCTTATTGTATTACCTAAGCTGAACTTCCAACATACATTCACTCTCAACCACATTCTGGCTTCATTTTTTTATCCTTAAAGCAAATTTGGTGTTAGTGAAAGATGCCAGACTGATGAGCAGAGCTTACTGCTCACTGTGCAGGCTGTTGCCCAAATGAGCTCGTCTCTGGGCTCAGCTCCCTGCTTCTACCTGGTGCAGACAGATGATTTCCAGGGTGAGAACTGAGCTCCCTGATCCAGCCATATAGTACTATCAAAGACTATCACCTCCAGGAATGTGCTCTCCAGGACAAAAGAGACAAGTGGAGAGCTTAATAGTTTTGATTCTCACCCTTTCCTTCAGCAGTATCTTACAGCTAAAATGCATTAAAAGCAAAAAGCAGGAGCAACGTTCTATTTTAATGGTGAAAAATGTTACATCGATAAACAGTGTTTTGATTTTTCAAATGATTTCAATATGCTCAACATTGTTCCTCGCAACCAATTCTCTCCAGGCACCTAATTTATGATCTCATGTCAAACCCTGACCTGTTGATTTTAACATGATTCTTCAGTAAGTCACCCTAGAAATATTTTGATTCCCCAACTGGCTTTTCTCTTCCTTCCAAGTAACAGTTGTGCAAGTTCACAAAGCTACTCCAAGCAATTACTCAACTGGACAAACTAAGAAACACAATATCCTGTATCCAGCTACTAGAGATGTCCCTACAGTATTCCTCAGGCTGTTATGGAAGGTGACTGACAAAGTTTTGAAAAGTCTTATTAGTGACATATATGGTGAGACTGAAGGGGAAAAATACTCACTTTCTGGTTTAACTCTAGCAGAGAAATAGAAGTGAGAGGGTAAGCCAAGAACAGAGATTTGCAGTAGGTGTCAAGAGCATGTGGCAACGGGGCCACCAGACAAACACACACACACAGAGATAGAATTGAGTAATAGTGAAGTGGCAATTGCTACTCTGTGGTTGAGTGGCTCTAATTCCTGGCATTTAGTTGGCCAGAATTCAGCAGGAATTGATGTGTCTTCAACAGAGAGAAATGATGACAGTGCAACAGCTGTGCTCTCCAGCAAACTGGAATGATATTCAGGTTTTATGGCTCTTTGGTTTGATTCCCTATAGCAACTACCCTGTTATCCGTGGCTGGGACAGGTTAGCACCTGCTAGAAGCAATTTCTCATAAATCAGTTCATGTCAGCTCTTGAATGGCTGCTAAAGCCCGAGGTCTGCCCGCTCCCTGCCACACGGCTCCACGCATGCAGATGGCTTCACCCCACAGCTGGGAGCCCTCACAACAATCGAGGCAGTGTGCGAGTGCTGCCAGGTTGTGCAGTGTGTTTGCACAGGGACACACACCTGCGCTGTGCAGATGGTGGATGTGCTCCTTCTCTCCAAGGGATTGTAGAGGAGGAGTGTGCAGAGCTGCTGCTTGCAGCTAAACCTGGGTGTCCCTGCAGATGCATTTAGGAGAGGGGTTAGTAAGTCCAGCTCACTGCAGGAGGCAGAGCCCACACTTTGTACTGGGTCCCTGAGCAGCCTAAGGGAACTCTCTGTGTGTCTGTCACTGGGAAATGTGTCCTCTCTCAGGAGACAGCAGGCCCATGGCTCAGGCTTGGCTGATGATTAAAGCGGGGCTCATCCAGCCACGCCAGACTCTTGCTGAACATTTGCCATTATTTTTTCATAACCTATTTCCAACCCAACACTTGAAGGAAGATCCTGGACTCTCGTTACTAAGCATCTCAGGCCAAACTCAAGTTTAAGTTCATTCTACTGTGAAGAGAAGGATCGTCCTTAAGTTAAAAGCAAAATCCATATCATTCAGCTGTAAAAATGCTGAACTGCCTTCAGTTCTCCTTGCCATTTGGCTGCTAGAGATGAACATGTGCTTCATGCTCTCAGCAGTGACCCACGCATGTCTATTTGTGCCTGTTCCTGTACAACTCCAGAGACAGCATCGTACAAGGAGACCCATGAGCAACAGCTTTGCGGGCTGAGAGGTCAGCATTGACCTTGGCACGGACGAGCCATTTGCAGGACAGCGCACACACAGGTGGAACATTTCCTCAACATACACAGATCTTATATTACACAGAGTCCAGTAGGTCACTGTAAGTGCTTTGAATCAATGAGGCATCTCACGAGAGCCCGTGCAGGCCCCCGAACTGGGATGAAACCTGATCTTGTAGCTCAGTGTGTTAGAACAATTTTTCAACTGCATTGAAAACAAGGGGGCTGCAGGGAAAGCAGTTGTCTCTCCTGAGGAAATAGCCAGAAAAGGATGAGGTTTACATGAAGCATGTTCAGAATCATCAAACTTGGATTTGAACAGGCCGAACAGAAAAGGAACAGTTGTGAATGGGGAGAAGTGACAAAACATAACCCCAGACAGTGGTCAGAGCCTGAGTGATCCGCATGACACATTTGCCAGATATGGTGATTTCACTGATCTGTCACTACAGAGCAGCATTTCCTGCAGATGCCACAATGATCACATTGCAGACCAAGGAGCCTTGTTTCCACATGTGCTACTGGGCTCCAGTCCTTCCCTGCACTTGAACAAAGTCCTGTCCTAGCCAGTGGCAGCTGCAGGAAGCCTGTACAGCCTGCCCAAAGGAGGCACAAGGGCTACTGGGAAACACTACCTTTTTCCTCACTTCCATTATCACACCTGTTTTTACTCATTTTATAACTCTAGACTTCCTTTTCTATTTCTGACAGTTTTGTTACCGCCTTTGTTTTCATTTCCAAGGGATAATTTTTTCTTCAATTTTCCCCCTGCATCTGTTCTTCCTACATAGTGTTTCTCATTTTTCTTTTTCCACTCAGTCCTACCACCCTCTATGATCTTGAAACCATCCATTTCCCCAGCTCCTTCCTCCTTTTTATTTGTAGACAGCTTTTATTTTTAACACAGCAATTTCTTTAGCTGTTGGACAACGTACTAAACACTGCCCAGAGATTTAGGTTTCCAGCTAGAAGGAGGCTGAGCAGACCTTTTACCCTTCCGGGGCGGGGAGTGACAAAGCAACACGCTTTTGAAACTAAACATGGATGACTTGCTGAGTGGTTTCAAATTCATGTTAGCTAACAACCAAACTGGACTGACACAGCTTCATCCTCAAAATGGATGTTTTTATAATCTGGAATAATACATTAAATGCCATATTTTACCTAGGAAAAAAGTGACCACTGGAGCAAACACCGGCTCCTGTAATGGTGGTGTGGGGGTACACAGAGGTGTACAGTGCCAGGCAGACATCACTCCTACAAGCCAGTATTTTCAACCTATCCAATTTCTCAATAGCTGAACCCCAGCAACAGCAAATACAAGCAAGCATACAGCATGGGTGCTTGAGAGCTACATCCTCACAGGGTTAGATGCACCACACAGGACACCACTTGCTACCCAAGAGGCTGGGCCCTCTGAATAACAAAAAGTAACCTGGAAAGATGGAAAAAGGCATGAGAGTTAATGCAGGAAAGTCACGGTCAGCAAGAGGATAAAGACCTCAGTTTACAGCACCAGACAGGGTGGAAAAAAAAAGCAAAAAAGAAAAAACCCATCAGAGCGAACTTCATCTGTCATAGGCAAGCTGATTACAATCAATAGACACTTAATGGTCTCTCAGAGTCCCATCTGGGCAATTAGCAATAGCATTAAGCAAGCGAAGACGTATTGTAAGTCTGTTTCTTCAGTGGAAGTGACAGAAAAGAGAAATAAGAAACCAAATTACATTTTTAGATCCAAATTCTTCTCATTAATACTGCATGGAACCTACTGCCACTGGTAAAAATGGAACAAATCTCAAAGTTTTTCTCTTTCTGCAATTTTCTGACTGATTTTTTTTGTTTTAAATTTAAAATATTCAACCTCAGCTTCAAACAGTAATAAAACCTATTGAAGTCAAGGAGGTAAACACGAGTGTCAGTGAAGGAGAGAGTGGCCTTTGGGGTATTTCTTTTACAACCAAATAAATCAAAAGCAACGATTTTGAATGCCCCAGACTTCATTAAAATCAAAGAGCAGCATTCACATTTTCACTTTCTCAATCCTAAAATGCAGCAGGTATCACCCCAGGCTTTCTGAGGGTAGAAAATAACACTACAAATAATCAAAGGGACAGTTTTCTGTACATCCTTTGTTTTGTTCATGGTGAACACTGAAGAATAACTTATTAATCAGGCAAATGTACTTAATGTGCTTTCAGTTTTATTAAATATGACACTTCTGCATTACGAATGACAAAATTATATATCTACAAGTCATGTAACTAAATTACTGTCTCCACTGTGATCTCAGGACACTTTTCTTGAGAAATGGAGTAGATCCGGTATCTTGCACAAATTTAGTTGATTGTCCTATATTTTTCTCCTGCAATTCAGCTGACCCACTATTGTGCAGATTTTGACCTGTGATTTCATAGAAAATCAAGACCCAGGCTGTTGTTGGATTGCAATAATGTTTTCTATTATAAGTTCTGCTCTTTTAGTGTCTACCAATCCAGATCTTAAAACAACACCAGAGAAAGCAAATTACGAGTATGTGAATTTCCTGTGTGAGATGTGCTCAATTATTATCACACAAGCAAAATAGGGATCTGTGCACACAGCCAACAAACTGTGTGTAATAAATGTAATTACCTGGTTTGTGTGCCAACAGTGAGCTTACACAGATAACAAAAATTACCATGCAGAAGTCTACAATATAAGAAAAATAAAAACTGAAAGCTTTTTTATCAGCTCAAGACTCCAGAGTCTGTCAGAGAGGACAGTGTTAGGCTCCAGAAATTTTGGCAAGTTATTAGCACCTCTCTATATCCAAGCGGGGCTTCTAGGATCAAATTTGCAGCAGATGCTTTTAACTTAATCTGTGGAATTTTGCAGACAAAACAGACAAATTGCACAAACATCTGTCAATTTGCAAAAGGAAAGCCATATCCTGTGTATTCATAAGTTACGTTGAGAAATTCGAAAGAACTGGTGAAATATACATTCCTTATGCATTTGCTCCATGGCATACCTATGAATTGAAGATGATAATCTCAAAATGATAGACCAAAAAACCACCACAGCTCTGACCATGCTGAATATGTATTACGGTAACTTACTGCATCACTCAGGCTATAACAAAAAACTCCTCTGAGCAAAATGTTGCCCCCCTAAGAATCAAATTATGTTTTAAACCTGCAGTGCTACTATTTTTCTTATCTTTGATCTACTGTACGAAGCAATTTTAAATGTATCCTTAGTGGACCTATTTTCAACAAACTTTTAGCTATTGCAATGGTGGGGAGCTCTGAACACCAGGAGAAGCAACTCACTAGTAAATACTTAGTATATCACTTTATCTGAAATGAGACAGTTTTAGCTGTCAATGAGATAGAGCCTGTGTTTCTTTGCAAAATCTTATCAAAGAATGAGCTCTTTATAATGGCTTTATTAAATACTGTAGAAGACTGACAGTTCTCCAGACTGACATTCATAACAACTGAGCCATAGCCAGATGCCGAGAGTCAGGCCATGGTAGCAATTTTATTTGGCAGGATAGGTTCCTGAGATGCTTCTATTCACTTAATTTCTTCTCTAAAACCCCTTCTTTTCCTCTGCCATAATGAGTTTTGCAAACATATATAAAAGATGGCACTGAGACAGCTTGTAACATATTGACTGGGTTAACCACGTCTGCCTAGAAGGGTTTTAGGTATGAAAGTGATATTGCAAGCAATCCTGAATCCTGGCTGCTCATTTCTAATTGATTTACATAAATGCTTATATCACTCTGATTTGATAAATTTTACATGCAACGTTAAGGGATTTGTAGGACAGATTTTTACAGCTTTCCATTTGGTCTCCATTTATCAGCAGAGACAGATCAGACAGAAAAGGTCCAGAAGGAGAAGTAGAGAAGGACAAGGAGATCTAGTGTCAGAGATACTAAACATCAGATCAAGTTTATAATTTCTGTTATTAAAGATTTCTGGGCTCCTCAGTACAACAGAGACATGGACATACTGGAGCAAATCCAGCAAAGGGCCTGGAGCATCTGACGTATGAAGAGAGGCTTAAAGCTGGGATTGTTCAGCCTGGAGAAGCCTCCTGGGGGACCTTATTAATATGTACAAATATCTGATGGGAGGCAGATGACAAAATGGCTCAGTAGTATCCAGTGGCAGGACAAGAGGCAGTGGGCAGAAAGTCAAACAAAAAATTCCATTTAAACATATGAAAAACCTTTTACATGGTAAGAGTGGTCAGACACTGGCCAGGTTGCCCAGAGAGGTTATGGAGGTACTCAAAACCTGACTGGACATACCCTTGAGCAACCTGCTCTGGCTGACTGTTTTGAGCAGAGGATAGCACTAGATGACCTCCAGGGACCCCTTCCACCCTCAGAACTATTGTGATGCTGTGTAGATGGAGTCCAAGTAGTGATAAACAGCTACCTCGTCTTGACTTATACCATCCAAAAGGTTGGCTCTGTAGCAAGATACTGACAGCAAAAGTGATTTTTGTTGTATTCCTGATTCTGTAGATTGATTTGGTGGCACAAAAAATAAGTTGATAATCTGTCATTCATTATTGTCAAACACAATGGCAGCACAATGGCAGCACAATGTTTTCTGAACATGGAATGGGTGCCTGTATGCTAATGACAATATCCTACACCTGGGTATAATTGTCATTATTAATACTGATGTAAGTGAAATGTTAATTCTTACTAATAGATTAAACTATGAAATTCTTTAAAAGCAGAATTGCTACAATAAAAGCAATTGGGTTGATTCTTTGTAATTTGATGGCCCACAGAAGTACAGAAACATATCTTATGGCTTTACAAATCTGTGATAATTTCCTTCAACTTTTACTTTTATTGCCTTGTCATTAAATTCACATTGAGTTCTTAAAACAAAAAATGTTTAAAACAGATGTGGCTGTTAAAGTTACAATATGAATTTTACAACCCCAAATTTTATGACACTGAAAGAAATTTCAGCCACCAAAGTGAGAGACAAGAATGGAAGCAGAAGGCAGCTCTAAGAGTGACAGATTTCAATAATTACCAAAAGCTTATGCTAACATAATGCATACATTGTATACCATTTGTGTAAGTCAGTGTTCAGAAAGAAGATTATCCAAAACCCCATCAATTACCAGGATTGAATAGCAAGCAAACAAAAAAAATGAGAAGTGAAACTTTAATGTCTGAGTTCCACTTCTGTCTTTTATCATTTTCCCCTATGGATCTAATTTATGGGACCTAAATAGTTTGTTGCAGTGTCTTTCAAGCAGTCCTAAGGCAAAGATTCATTCTAAGAAAAATAATCTTTTTCATGATATTTTAGAGAGCAAATTCAACTTCCATTTAACCTGACTATAAAAAAACCTGATATCTGATTTCACCAGCAGTTCCACTATGGGTAGACAGATGGGCAGAAATGTAGACACAGTCTCTTTGTGTCTTAAAATAATTCATAACAAGCGTAGGAATGACCTCTTGTAGTATATTACCCCACACAATATAACTTCTGATCTTTCATGTGAATGGCTCCATGCTAATTCCTCATCTCCTAGATTTGAGTCTGTGTGCCCCAACCCTTTACCAATATGTGCATGTTTCCCTTTCAGCAAGAAACATCTTCTCAAGTTGAATATTCTACTCAGATCAGGTTCAGCAGGATTACATCACGATTATCCCAAGTGTGAAAGGTAAAAGTTTTACTTCAGCCTTACTTCTTTTCTCTTTCTCTCATGTTTAATTGCCTTTCCAGTTCTATCGACCTCTAAAACTTTGATCCTCCTAGCAACTTTATTTCAGTCTTTGCCAAGGCAGTTCATATTAATGGTCATTTGCTAATTTAAAGTTTACATATTTCAGATATGGCCTCTCTGACTCTCTTCATAATAAAACATCCATAATTTGGTTTAAAACCTGTCCTCTTTTTTGTTTATTAAGTTCTACATACCTCAGCTTTGTAATTGGCTTAAGTGATTTTAATGGGGATTTAAATCTTATGCTCAGGGAAAGTAAAATTCCAGACCAAAATAATCTTTAATGAGACTGTGAGAGCACACTGCAAAGTTTTCCTGTTGGGTTTTGGTGGGATGCGTATTTAAAGACTGGTATAGTCTCATTAACCCATGCAATCAAGTTAGAATCATAGAATGGTTTGGGTTGGAAAGGACCTTAAAATCATCTAGTTCCAACCTTCTGCCATAAGCAGGGACACCTCACACTATAGGCTCTACCCAGCCTGGCCTTGAACACTGCCAGGGATGGAGCATTTACCATTTCTTTGGGCAGCCTGTGCCAGTGCCTCACCACCCTGAAGCTGATACAAGGATAATTTATTTTTCAATTTATATATTCTCCATTTGCAATTGGCAGGGTGCTGTTCTTAACTTGATCTCTCCCAGAGAGCATCTGAAAATCCCCTGTCAGCAGAGGTGTTCTTGTATGAGCTGCTCTGTATTTCTTCTAACTCTCCTGCAAGCCAGCTACTGCAGACTTTTTCCTGTTCCCCAGCTCCATGTTCTTGCTTATATTTTGCTAAGGACTGGGCAGAGGATTTCCAGCCTTGTGCTGGTCCTTGATTACTTCTTTTTTTCCCCTGCACTTCACAGTAACTTGCTCATGCTTGTTACTCCCATAATATCAAGCACATCCTAGAAAAGGCAGCTCTGTCAGTCAGCCACATTATGACATACGTTTTGGCTTCTGCAGAGAAAAAACCTTTTCCTCTTCTCTCCCAGTCATCCTGAGCTCCAGCTCCTCTTCACCAGCAGCCACATTACCTCATGATTTCAGCAGCCCTCTCTGTGATCTCCCCTTCCCTCGTGACTGATCTCAGCACTGGCCAGGTAACTTTCCATATTAGCAGCTAATCTCACTGCTCCCATATGGCTGGGGCCAGTCATCATTTCCATGACTTATTTGTTTCAATATCCGTAAAAAGTGAGGAAGTCCTTGGCATCAAGTAGCTTTAAATGATGTCAGGGGTCAACTGTGTCTTTGTTTCAGTACTATAAATGTTTCCCCATGCCTGTGCTCACCTCCAAATTCTGCCCTGTAGTGAGCAAGCGGATAACACAGGTGTCCTTCCTTCTCATTTAATTTACTGCAGACATTATTATATCCGTAGTAGTTTGGTTAAAACTAATACAGTCCCTTTTCTATCAGCCAAGTTGTAGATGCCTGAGAAACATCTGTAAGATGTAACGAGTGCAAGTCTGGGGCTTGTAGGGGAATCTGATAAAATACTGCCTCCATTTCCAGCATAATAATCTCAGCAAGTCTCAAATCTCTCTTAAAATCTGTATCATCCATGCCAGGTCACAAAGGGAAAAGGGAAGGAAACAGATATATAAAACGATCTTTAGAAAAAACCCTAGCGATCTAAGTTGCCGGAAAGCGGAAGCTCCATTGCTTAAGGGAGGAGGTAGCTCAGTTTGACAGCTATCAGTCCGTTTTGATCACGTCTTCTAAACTTCACCTGTTTTAAAATAATTTCCTTATAATTCCTGCCTCATTTCTGTGTCAGATCTATAATTAATGATGTTTTTACAAATAAAGCATATATATAGAGAGACATCAGCATCTTGACTCCCTTGTTATCTCAACATGTTCAGAGTAAGACTGAATATCTTCTTGACAGATACTAATACTTGATTAGTGTACTAATGCTGCCATAAATGGTAGTAAGCCATCACAGAGGAGAAAGTGTTATATGAAACTTTTATAGACTGGGAAGAGAACATGATGTAACGGGCACCTTAACATTTTAACTTTTGTAATTTATTGTAGCTAATCTATGTGCAACTTGCCTGCTAAAGTAGAGTATTAACACTGTTTGAAAAGTCAGAAGTCTCTGACACTCATGCAGATATAAAAGTCATACATACACTGAAATTCTTAAATAGCCTCCAGGCACTTTCAAGACTAGCTATTGCATGTAGCTTCAGAAAAGGTATTTCTTTGCAGACAGTATAACCACCAGTTCCCATTCACAAACAGCTTGGACATGATATAATAGTGACATTGCTTCAAATCAGGCAGCCCCCAGGTTTCACAGATGTGCTGTATAGCTGGCTGCCACCCAAGCAGCAGTATACTCACTCCAGTCAGAGCAGTGAAGAGATATTGCACCAGAAATCAGACCAGCTCCTCCCTAGGACTGCAGAAAGCAGAGTACAAGCTGTATTTGTCAGCATTGACCTGCATGTTTTCATCAGCAACAGAAAGAGTTGGGACATCATCAACAAGTAATACCAGCTGGGGGGTCCTCTGAGACAGCACTACGTTTCCTTTTGTGCTTAAGGAAAAGGAATACACAAAAGAACGATGGGAATAAATTCCACCTGCTGTTTCAGGACATGTTCAAGAGCTAATTAAGGCTCTTCTGGTCACAAGCCTACTCTACAAAGAGGTAAAACAGGAGGAGAAGCAGAGGGTCTGTGTAAGGTTTTCATCACATTAGGCAGCTCAAAGTGCTGCTTTAGATCCTGACATCATGACCCAACTGGGGGATGCCCCTGAAGCTTAGAAATGCCGTAAAAACAACAGTCTCACACACATTTCACTGGGAAGTTCTTGCTTCCTCCCTTCTTTTTAATAAAGGCTTGACATTTGGTGCTGTGGGAGTCAGCACAGTGTCTGGACTTTTGCAGTCTCTAGTGTGACTACACCTTTGACTGTGTCTGACTAATTCATACAGTTCAGAAATGCTAGTCTGCAAATACTCACTGAAGTCTCATGGAAGCTAAGCAGCTATTTTCTCTGCTTAGTTGTAAAAGGGGGCTAGTAATATGATTGACTATTGCAGCATTGATGTGAGGGTGAAGTAATTGATTTTGGGAAGCATTCAGATATGATGGTTATACCATCATGGAAATGTACACAAGCAAATTAACTTTCATATTCCGGCAGCATTTGAATAATGTGGAGTACAAAACATCTGGGACTGCATATTAAAAGGGGATATAAAAACCCTGAATAGTCAGTGAGCATCCAGTGGATGAAGATGTACAGGATGATGCAATTATGATTTAACTGAACCAAGCATGGGAAAGAAAAAGGGGATGCATCAAAGTTACAGCATCAATTCTTGACAACCCTAGTTTTTGATTGCTTGAATTAAAAATTTCAATATATTTTGTGCATGTAATATAAACATGTTTTGTGTATAACTTAATGATTTCAATGGAAGTGCATGTAGGT